>JAZBHA010001254.1:10713-22160 GCA_037464855.1 Iselma pallidipennis | reverse complement strand
ACGGACGAATCCCAATTTAGAAGTAATGGGGAAGTAAATAGACATAACATGTATTATTGGTCCGTGCAAAATCCACATTGGATGCGCCCTGTTGACAACCAAAGGGTATGGTCTCTGAATGCCTGGGGTGGCATTATTGGCACACGAGTGGTTGGCCCATTTTTCTTCGATGGTAGTTTGGATGGTATTAAATATCTACACTTTTTACGGCATCATCTACCTGAATTACTAGAAGATATTCCACTGGATATAAGAAACGAAATGGTTTATATGAATGATGGGGCTCCAGCGCATTATATGTGGGAAGTACGCGAGTTTTTGGGCAGGAAATTTGGAAGAAGATGGATTGGTCGAGGACCTTGGCCTGCCAGGTCGCCAGACCTTACTCCGTGCGACTTTTTTCTTTGGGGCTACGTCAAAGGAGTGGTTTACCGCACAGCACCGACGACCCCTGCAGATATGCAAAATAGAATTATAGAGGCATTTCAGTCAGTTTCTGAAGATATGCTACAAAGAGTGGCCAATAATTTCAGACGAAGACTGAATCGTTGCATTGAAGAAAACGGAAACACTTTCGAACATTTGTTATGTAAGTAAAATATGTTTATAATTCATATGTTACTTTTTTTCCTTTTTAGGAATGCTTCAATGCAATGATTTAGTCTTCAGTCGAAATGACTTCAGAGCTGATTGAAATGTTTCTTTGGTATCTGCAGAGGCTTTGTTGTTGTGCTGTAAGAAGCCACTCCTCTCCCCAAGAAAAATCGCACGGAGTTGCGGCGATCGTAGAGGAACTCCATCTCTTCCAAATTTCTTGTTCATAAGCTACGTACTTGCCTAGTGCAGTGTGGAGCAGTCCATCATTCGAAACCATTTTGTTTCGAATATCCAGTGGAACCAAATGATGGTGTCATGGAAATTATAAATACTATCACATCTTAACTAACTGTAGAAGAAAAATGGGCCAATCACTCGTGTGCCAATAATGCCACCCCAGACATTCAGAGACCATACCCTTTGGTTGTCAACAGGGCGCATCCAATGTGGATTTTGAACGGACAAATAATACATGTTGTGTCTATTTACTTCCCCATTACTTCTAAATTGGGATTCGTCCGTGAATAGCACGCACTTGATATAGTTATCGTTGGCTTCAATGCGTGCTAACATGGAGCGATAAAATGCTACTCTGGCCTCCAAATCTATGTCACGAAGTTCTTGGTGTAAGCTCATTTTGAATGGTCGTAATTTCTTGCGCTTCATAATTGTATGCACCGACCATGTGCTTACGTCATCTTCTATGCTATCGTTCCAACATTTCGTATGACACCATCTGCTGCTGGTCGACCGTAATCTCAAAAAGACGTATAATCCTGTTCATTTGGAAATCTTCGTTCAACACCCTGACAGTTTCATTCAAAACTCGCCATAAACATACACTATTTCTAATCTTATTCATCAATTAGATCATTTATTTCAATTTTCTACTGTTTTATTTGATAATTTATAGTATTATTGATAGTTTAATTGCTGATATAATCATTGTTTTAATTTATTGAATTTTATTTGATAATTTTTTAATCTTCTTGATTAAACAATGCATTGGGATATTATGAGTTCATTTCTGAATTTTCTTGAGTTGTTTATTTTTGTTTACAATAAAACAGATTTTTTTCGAAATGACATTTAAGTGACTGATTCTTTTTTACCTAATTTAAATCACTTAAGTAATAATTTTCATGTTTAAATTTAGAAAATTTCTTAAAGACTATTATTCGCATTGAAATAGATAGCTTGTAGAGTTTGTTTACGGGAAATCTATTTTTTTTTTGGACGCTCTCTTCAAAGATGTTCCAAAAAAATAGCAAAAACTATCTTCCGTAATGTTTTGGAGTTAACATGAAGTTCTGTTACTACATTAAGCATGAAAAATTAAAAAAAAAATTCAATGCTCGCTGCTACCTTGCTACCGGGATCGAACCTATCCGCCGTCGGCTCATATGTGCTAGATTTGAGCGCGTCAACCAACTGACCTACCAGTCAGTTTTATTATCAGTTTTGTATAAAATAAAATAAACAGTTTATGTATTAGAATAACTACTATCATTATTATTATTGTTATTTATTTGTTATTATTATTATTAAATGTTAATCTTATTGTTGATTTCAATAATTTATTAACACAGAGAATTGTGTAAAATTGATGTAAAATGACTGAAAAAAAGTCAATTTTGAAAATTATTCTTATCGAAAAACCTATAAATTTCATATCTCTTAATAAATTAATCGTATAAAACTATGAGAAATGATAAAATAATTATTCCACAATCGCCTTCCTATTAAAATTTCAATTTTTTCAGCGATATATCAGAGTTTTTCCGTGAATGAGTCGCCATAGTTGAATTGTTCTAATCAGTCCACTGGGCGGCCTAGCCGATAAGCTACTCTTCGCCTAGTCAACCCACTGGGCGGACCAGCTGTTTTCCCACCAAAATTTTCTGCAATATTTATTAAACAATTTCGTTTGGAAATTAAAAAAAAAATTAAACAAAATATGGCTAACTATACGTATTTTTGCCCGTAGAATACGAATTTAATGATTTTTGACTACTATTGGTGTACAAAATTAGAAATTGATATTAATTTCCCATAGATCAAGATTTGCAAAAGGGCCATTTTCACCGCTCAAATGAAGCTTGGCTGACACCATGCAAATCCTTAAATTTTTTTCCAATTTCTTCCAAAAACAACGGAAATATGAGGCCACAACGTTTTAAGCCAAACAGCCTGTATATGTAAATTATACCTTCTCTCAAATAAAAGCCCCGGGTCGCTGAGAAGCACCAGGGATGCTAGCAATCATCCCAATTTTCTTCTTCTTGAGGGGGTTCGATGTCCGGAATAATGTATTCTGTTCGATATTCAAATAATGAATACTAATTATTGAAATATGTTATATTATTAGTACTTACGATTATCTATTTCCCATTCGTCGTTTAAATCCATTTCGTCAGGGGCTTCTTCTTCCAGGGCTTGTTTTTCATGCCCGCTGTCTAAACTCTCCGTTTTGTCATCATCATCATCGTCGCTTATGACGATGGGCTCACTTTCATCTTTACAAAAAGAATGAATTATTTTACACAAAAATAAAATATTGTACTTACATATATCTTCAATTGAATCAATTATTTCGATCACTTCTGGATCGTCAACTAAAATAAAAGAGAAACATAATACTTACTTCTGTTCGATAATCAGATAATAATAAGTACTAATTATTGTAAGTAGAATAAGTGGCACTTTTGCCCCACTCCTCAACGGTTGGCACTTTCGAACCCCCCTCTGATTGGTCGAGAATTAATTAGGCCACGCCCTCTAATTAATAGATGGCACTTTTGGAAGGCCTCTGATTGGTCAAGAATTAATTAGGCCACGCCCTCCACTTAGTGGTTGGCACTTTCGCATTCGTTCTGATTGGTTGTTGGCACTTGTCGACCACTCCCTCTTATTGGTCGATGGCACTTTTGCATGGCCTCTGATTGGTCGATGGCACTTTCAGACAATGGCTAGCTATTTTCTGATTGGTTGCTAAGAATTAAGGCTACCATTTTGTTTATTTAATTCAGCAAGTAAAGAATAAAATATTAATTGTATAGTGTAAGCTTTTTATTTGAAGAAAAGACAGTGATAAAATTAAAACATTTATTGTAGAAAAAAGTGTTGATTTTTATTTCGTGTAAATAACAAATAGTATATATTGGAATGAAAGATACTTTTTATTCGATTTTAATTTTATTTCAATGATAAAAACGCTAATTGTAAAAAAGAAAAAATATATGAAAGAAAAAAATATATGCTGATACTTTACATTAATACAATAATAAATAAAACCACTAATTGTAAAAGAAAAATATGAAAGAAAAATCTATGTTGACACTTAAATTTTAATTTTAATACAGTGGTAAAAAACAATAAAGAAAAAACATATGTTGGCACTTTATAATTTGTTACCTTTGGTGTTGACAAATTTATTGATCCCTATCTAAAGCGTTCGGTTACCTGGGATGGAACCCTTGAAGTCACACATCGAATTTATTAGGGTTGTTAAAAGATTTCACCATATCACATAGTCGTTCAGTTTTGTGGTTTTCTTTCAATATATTTTTTCCAAATACCTGATAAAATCAAACAAAAAATATTATATTTTATATTTTGCAAAATGAAGTCATTAATTTATTACCAGATTGTTTATTCATTTTCTTCTTCTTCTTATTCTTCTTCTTCTTCTTCTTCTTCTTCTTCTTCCTCTTATTCTTCTTCTTCTTCTTCTTCTTCTTCTTCTTCTTCTTCTTCGCTTTCTTCTTCTTCTTCGCTTTCTTCTTCTTCTTGTTGATGTTCGGCTAAAAGCATTATATTTTATATTTGCAAAAAAACGAAGTCATTAATGAATTACCATTGAGGAAATAAAATCCTCTGCCTAACTGAAATCCAACTGGATTTGGGTCCTCCTCCCAGACTTCAAGTTCTAAAAAAAAAATTAGTAAAATAAGTATTCAGATTTAATTAACTATTATTATAACTTACTTTCTGTCTCCGACCAAAACCCTCTATCATCATCATAATTCCACGTGTCTCTAGGGGGAGGTGGGACTAATAAGTGGAAAAAACAAAAATTAGTAAATGTATATGTATTTCATAGTATTGTACTTACGAGGAGGACGACCACAGTAGGTCCCATCGGACTCATAGTCCGACTCAATATAGTCGACCCTATAGTGTTCCTCAACTATATCGATCGGAGGACCGTCATCAAACAATCCGGCCAACCATATAGGATCATCGTAATGATCCTTGTACGACCGGTTGTACTCCAGATCGTACTCGCTTAGGGCATCCTCCTCCTCGTCGTCGTAGTTTTCATATTCGACGTCCTCGTCGTCGGCATAGTAGCCCTGTTCCTCAACATTGACAACTATTTCGATTGGATTTTCTGCAAAATTGAAAATAGCATCATCTGTCCAAAAATCCTTAAGATTGATTAGTCGTGGATTGTTGTCAAAAAAATTTTCTTAAAAAGTTATAATATATATAAATATGTTATAGAAAAAAACTTACCCATCATAATAAGTTTCAGATGTATTCACTACACACTACAAAAGTTCACTACAAAAGTTTGCGAGCAACTGAGATTTGGTAAAGGTTCAAAAAATACGTGGACATCACCCTCTTCTTTTAATTGGCAGTGGCTTTTTAGAAAAAGGTAATAATTGGACACCTGCTGCATAGACAATACCAATAACTTTCAAAGAACAATATCTATAATTGCGGTTTCCCATTGTTGAAGAACTGAGATTTGGTAAAAAGTACCAAAAACACATAAATTGTATGCAATCTATTGGACATTTTGTGAGAAAGACCCTTAGATAGTTTTGGCCAGTTCAATTAATTTTTACGACCTAGACCTAGAGTCCATAAGTTAGGGAGCTTTACAACTCAAAAAGGTCGAAAATTTTGACCGTATTAGGAACTATTTGCTGGGGGCCCAAGTAAAACAACTAAACGAAAAGAAAAATGCGATTTACCATGTTCTTTTGCAAAAAAAATTCTGTTAAAATAAATACATTCTCTAAATAGAATACTTTTACGTATTTTAATAAAATATCTTATCTGTTGTTTTAGTTTAAAAAAGTGTTGTCAATCCGGATCTGTTTCAAAGCGTATGCAGGTAGTTTACCAAAAAACATGTGCCGCTATACATTTGCAATTAAATGGTTTTAAAACCAACTAGCAACCCAAACTATAATGACTTTAAAAGTACAATATCGTCTTCTTATTGATAGATATATAAAGCTGTCACTGGAGTTGTATGTGTTATTTGACTTTCAAATGCGTATGTGATTGTTAAAAATGGATTTACGATTTAAACATCCCTTTACTGGTATAATTGCTGGACCAACAGCGTCTGGTAAAACATATTTCGTAAGAAAGTTTTTACAACATCTCGATAAACTGTGCGATACTCATTTCAAAAAAATTGTATGGTACTATGATGAATGGCAACCACTTTATACACAAAAATCAGTATGTAATGTCGAATACAAACAAGGTTTACCTCTAATGAATTCGTTTGATGGATTAGAGCCCACATTAATTATCTTAGATGATTTAATGAGGGAAAGCAGTAATGGACCTGGAATCGTTGATATATTTACAAAAGGGAGTCACCATCGTAACTTGAGTGTGTTTTATATAACTCAAAATATCTACCATCAGGGTAAAGGAGCGAGGGACATATCTTTAAATGCTAATTATATTATTTATTTTAAAAATCCACGTGATCGTGCACAAATTAATGTCCTTGCAAGACAGATCTTTCCTGAAGACACCAAATTTATTCAAGAATCTTTTTCTGACTCCACATCTAGACCACATGGATATTTATTATTCGATCTGAAACAAAGTACACCTGATACTTTTCGAATTAGAACAAATATTCTACCAGATGAGGGACCAACATATGTATATTTACCACTTAAAGGGTATAAATACAGTAAAGAAAATGAAATATATCATTTGTAAACAATGTCTCGTTCATTAAAGAACAATGAAGTTATTTTAAGATTCCTAAATACTTGTAAACCTTGTTACACAAAGGCAATTCTGAAGACGGCTGATAGAGATCTTATTCAGTGCATTTGTGAATGCGTCCATAATACTTTAAATGGTAAAATTCCTTTAACTAAAAACGAAAGGAAAAAATTAAGTGAACATAAAAGTGTACTACGTAAATTAGTGAAACGTAACGAATCTGTGAATAAGAAGAAAAAACTCTTAGTACAGAAAGGGGGTGCGTTTTTACCTCTTATTTTGGGACCCTTAATTTCTGGTGTTTTGGGTACTATTTTTAATAAAAAATGAATCATGCCAAGAAGATGGTACTTGTCGACCCGACAGTTTTTGAAAGGGCTCATCAAGTAACTGTTTCTCAACCAAATACGTTAGAATCATTAGATAATGATATGAGAATAATATTAGAAAACACACAGCTTAGTGACTACGATAAATGGACTATGTATGAACAAACATTGAAAAGATATTTACATACTATAAATCAAAACCGTAAACCTATGTCAATGCCAATAATTGAAGATGACAAAATATTGGGTGAAGAAGAAGGAGTTAAAGATCACATAACTGAAATAATAGTGAATACTTTACCGAAAACTGTACAAAAAACAGGGGAATTATTGTTGGAAACAATTAGGTCGGACGAATCAATAAGTTGGAATGAAAAAGGCAACGTTTTAATTAATGGTAGAGTTATCCCTGGATCTAATATAACTGAATTAATACATGATATAGCAAGAAGTAAGAAAACATCTGTTAAACCAGTTGGATGGTTAGAATTTTCCAAAGCATTAGCTAATATAAACGTACCAGTTCAATTAATTGGAAATAAATATCGACGTGATTTTATAAGTGCACATAAGAAATTTCTCTTACAAAGTGTTCAACCTACAGAAGAAGAGTCACCAAGTAAATCAATAATTCATCACTCTACAGATACTGAAGAGAGTGACAACAATTCACCAAAAAAAAAGAAGGAGGAAAAAAAATCCATTTCTTGGGAAGAGATTAAAATTTTGTGAATATGTTAGAACCATATTATTATGATCCTTCTCAACCCAGTAGTTTTTCATCTGTTGATAAACTTTATAATCGTGTAAAAAATATTACAACAAGAAAGAATGTACAAGACTGGTTAGAAAAACAAAATACATATACATTACATAAACAAGCACTTAGAAGATTTCCTCGAAATAAATATTATGTTACAAACATAGATGATTTATTTCAAATTGATTTAATTGATATGCAAAAATTGAAGAGATATAATGATGGTATATCATTTTTGTTAAGTGTTATTGATGTATTTAGTAAATATGTCTGGGTAAAGCCGTTAAAGTCCAAAACGAGTACTGAAGTTGTGAAAGCATTTGAAGAAATATTTCTCAATGAAAAACGAATTCCACTTAATATTATGTCAGATAAAGGAAAAGAATTTACTAACAAAAATGTTCAAAAATTATTTAAACAGTATGATATAAATTTTTATGTCGCTCATAATCCAGATGTCAAGTGTTCGGTGATTGAACGATATAATAGAACAATTAAATCCCATATTTTTAAATATTTAACCTATGCCAACACTTATAGATATATAGACAAATTACAAGATTTTGTGAAAGCCTACAACAATACGGTACATTCTACCATTAAAATGGCTCCAGTAGATGTGAATGATAATAACATACTAGAGGTTTATCAGAATACATATGAAAATGTGAAACAGCCTAAAATAAAAGTGAAATACAAAGTCGGTGATTATGTGAGAATTTCAAAATACAAAAATATCTTTGAAAAATCGTACGTTGGAAGCTGGAGTGAGGAAATTTTCCGGGTTGTTCAGGTAATTAAAAGAAATCCAGTGGTTTATAAAATCGTGGATTTATTAGACGAGCCTATAGAGGGTACATTTTATACACCCGAGTTACAACGTGTTAATTATGCAAAATCTGATCAATTTAAAATTGAAAAGATTCTAAAGAAAAGGTATAAAAATGGTAAACAAGAAGTATTTGTTCATTGGAAGGGTTGGCCTTCAAAGTTCGACACTTGGTTACCAGCTGAATCTGTTACTGAAATATGAATTCCCAATCAGAATTTTATCTAACATTATTAAGTAATAGTTCTATGGAATATTTTCCAACAAATACATCTGCAAATTTTTGTACTCAGCTGCCTCGAACAATTCATTTGAATGAAAACTGGGTTGTTGCAATAACAGAAATACACTATCCGGCTACTTTTTATACAATAAGTGAGAAAAATAACAGAATTGATTGTGAATATCATTTTACAATAGATGAATGCAAGAAACTTGTGAAAGATAGGGATGTACGTGTAAAAGAATGGAAAAAATTGTCACTTGAAGATCAAGAAAGTACTATGGATCCAATAAATAATATTGTAACAGTAAAATATAATACAACAATTCAGCCTGGTAACTATGAATCTATTGTAAACATTACAGAGACATTAAATTCAAATGTAAAACTTAAACACGATGGTGTAAAGTTTGATGTTGTACCACAATCGAAAAAAGTACGTGTTACTTCTACATATAAAAGTTTAAAAAGCATTCGTTTATCACCGGTGTTGTCACTACAATTAGGATTTGATCCTGAAGAAAATTTATTGAAAAAAGCAGTATCATCACAGCCTTCAAATATTTTGTTTGGTATCCCATCATATCTTTTCGTATATTCAGATATAATAGAACCTCAATTTATTGGTGATGTAATGGCTAAAGTATTGAGAATTGTAAGTGTTGACAATAAAAAGTATGTGTATGGATCACCACAGACAGAATTTTTCAATACACCAAATTATGTTCCTGTATTGAAACGAGAATTTGAATCCATAGAAACAGATATAAGAACAGCTACTGGAGAAAAGGCCCCATTTCAATTTGGGACTGTGTGTGTTAAACTACATTTTAAAAAATTATGAGCCCTTGCCCGTATCACGATTATTATATAAACCAAGCGGGGACAGGTGTTGGGACCATCTATCGTGGAGCTATTGTTCAAAAAGGTCATGGAATTGGAAGTTTCCTCAAAGGACTATTAAGAACTGTTGTACCTTTATTTAAAAGTGGAATAAAAACATTAGGAAAAGAAGCCCTTACAACAGGTTCTTATTTTTTAAGTGACATTGCAAATAATAAACCGGTAAAAGAATCTCTCAAACAACGACTGAATGAATCAGCTTCAAATTTAAAACGTAAAGCAGAAAATAAAATAAATTCTTTGGTTGGTTCAGGCCTTATAAAAAGACGACGAATTAAGCAAACCCGTCAGAAAGGTTTGAATACTCGTAAGAGTAAAACCTTGAAGAAAAAAAGGAAGAAAACAGTGAAGTCAGTTAGTGATATATTTAAATAAACAAAATGTCATTTCTCCACGCTCATTCATGTGAATGTGCCAAATCGGAACTCGATTTGTTTGCATTACCGTCAACACAAACAAGTGTGGAAAGTGGTCAATGGGTTCATTATAAACCGCTATCAAATATTACAGACGATTCACCTTTGGAATTTGTAATACATGGTGGTGGTGATGAATATCTTGATTTATCACAAACTTTAATACATATGAATTTAAGAATAACAAAAGACGATGGAAGTGCCTTTAATGATACGGAAAGAGTTGTACCCGTTAATAATTTATTACATTCAATGTTTAGTCAAGTTGATATTTATTTAAATCAAAAGTTAATTTCACCACCAAATAATACCTACGCATATAAAAGTTACATTGAAACACTTTTAAATTATGGACCACCAGCTAAATCCTCCCACTTGACATGTGGATTATTTTACCAAGATACTCCTGGTAAAATGGAAGAAAATAACGATACAAACAGTGGAAATACTAAACGTTGGGCTATCACGAAAGCTAGTAAACAATTTGATGTTATGGGATATTTACATTGTGACATTTTCAAGCAAGAAAAATATTTGCTTAATGGTGTTGAAATGAGAATTAAACTTGTGAGATCAAGAAGCAATTTTGCGTTAATGTCAACACTTGCTTTGGGTGGTAAAATTCAAATACTTGATGCTACTGTACTAGTAAGAAGAGTAAAACTTAATCCAACAATATTATTAGCTCATGCTAAAGGATTAGAAATGACAACAGTAAAATATCCGATTACAAGAACTGAAATAAAAATTCTTACAATACCAGCTGGTATACAGAGTAAATCCTTGGACAATATTTATTTAGGTCAATTACCTAAACGTTGTGTTATTGGATTTGTTTCTAACAAAGCATTCAATGGAGATTATACTTTAAATCCATTCAATTTTAAACATTATAAACTAAACTTTTTATCTATGTATGTTGATGGACAACAAATTCCTACAAAAGCACTTCAACCAACATTTAGTGGTGACAATAAAACATACATTATGATGTATCATACATTATTTTCTGGTACTGGAATCCATTTTATGAATGAAGGAAATGGTATATCACGAGATGAATATGACGATGGATTGTCATTGGCTGTATTTGATTTGACACCAGACTTATCAGCAAGTTGTACAACACATTGGAATTTAACCCCTTCAGACCGGATTTTCAGAGAATTGTAATACAAAATATTTTTCATTCAATTGTTTTAGGGTGTTGTATAATTAAAACAACTGTGAAGTGCAAAATGCGAAATTTTTCGTTTTCAGGATTTTTTTCAGTATGTCCACTATAATGGACATAGGGCATGGGAGGTAAAATTACTGTCCCAAACTTTTGTTGATTTAGGATAATTTTACATTAGTCTATTATGATGGTATTTTCTCAACAGAACAGTAAGAATTTCGT
>JAZBHA010001254.1:0-10638 GCA_037464855.1 Iselma pallidipennis | reverse complement strand
TGTATATAAGTTTACCTACGCATTGTACTCAGAATTTCAAAGATATGAAGCTATAAATCAGGTGTCCATCACAATGGACGCCAGGTCTGAAGGGGTTAATAAAAACAGGATCGTTGCGTATGGAAGTAAGATTTGAAGATGCATTAACTGAAACGGTCAATTGTATTGTCTATGCTGAATTTGATAATGTTCTTGAAATTGACAAGAATCGAAATATTATTGTTGATTACAATAATTAATTCTATATAATTGGATGTAAAATAAAATCTATGTTTAGTTGAGCATTTGTATTTGAACACTATGGAACTATATATAGATTTTCAAGGATTTCATTTAGATAATAAATTTGTCTATAAAGAGTTGTGTATTTATTCACCAAATGAATTTTTACAAAATTATTTGTTTACACCACCACCAAATCTACAATTGAGTAAAGTTGAACAGAAACACATTAAATGGTTAACTGAGCATTATCATGGAATAAAATGGCTTGAAGGTGATACACCCTATGAAAAATTGACTGAAATTTTAAGAAAACACACACAAGATGCTTCGATTTTATATGTAAAAGGGGTACAAAAGAAACAAGCAATTTTGGAACTCTGTCCCGAAAAAGAGGTTATTAATCTTGAAGAATTGGGTTGTCCATCTCTTAATTCTTTATATCAAAGATATGAATGCAAACATATATGTATTTATCACAGTTATAAAGAATCCGTCTGTTCGTTTATGAATACTATGCTTATGGAACTTTGGTATAATGAATACAATAGAGATCAAGAAATGTCTGTGGAGAATGACTCAAAAAAATCCTTTTCACTGTCTGGTCTCTGCAAACGATTCTTTACCAAAATATGTGAGCAAACCAGCTTTAGTAGTAATTAATGATGATCCACATTATATGCCTGGAAGTCATTGGACCGCTGTTTACATCGACAAGAATGGACTTGCATATTACTTTGATAGTTTTGGAAGACGTCCGTCTACAAATGTTTTGAAATTTTTAAAAACTAACTGTATTATTTGGACCTTCAATGCAAAAGTAATTCAAGATGTTTCTTCCACAGTTTGTGGTCACTACTGTATTTTATTTTTATTGAATTTTATCTTTAATAATACTGTTGATAATTTTTTTAATATGTTTGATAATAATTACAAAAACAATGATTTAATATGTAAAACTTTATTTAACATGTATTTTTGAAAAAAAATAAAATTATATCAACATTACAATGGTTTTTTATTTAACCTACAATTACAATATTGTCAGCGGCCGGGCGCGGGCGGGCGGCGGCGCGGCGGGCGGGGCGCGGGCGGGCGGGCGCGGGCGGGCGGCGGCGCATCAGTTTTATGACGCGACCGCATAAATTTTATGACGCAGCGTATAAGTTCTATACCGCGGCGCCCGATTTGTAACCATAAGGAATTGAATCGAAAGAATTGTCTAAACGACGTCTTTTTGTAAAGTTTACTCTATACCTTTTGTCTTCTGGTTTTGAGATTATATCATAAGTTTTTGTTCTAGTAATTTTTCTGTCGTTATGAACATAAACTTCCGATATTTCCTCAGGGTTACAAATCATTTGCTTTAAAGTATCAAAATTTACAATTTGAGAATTTCTATAATTAAGTGTAATACCTTTAACTTTACATATCGTTGTAGTCTCATTTTTGCTTGGATTAATAATCTTATAAGCATAATTTTTTGGTCCCCCACTTACGAACTCATCAATATAACAGCCGTTTGGAATTTCGTCTGTTAGGTCGCCTAGATAATCACCTGTAGGTAAATCAATCTCACCGTCCTTTAAAGTATATATCACAGAATCCGTATCAAAATATAAAACTCTATGATTTAATTGATGCAAATATTTATAAAGTTCCAGTCGAGCCTGGGCAGTTGTGTATACAGCAAGTGCTACGTTTACAGTAGGTAAAGGTGTCACCATTTCATCAACAACATCCCAAGTTACCAATAACACTTCATCTGTAATTATAAGTATATCATGTACGTTTATTGATGGATCTGTCAAAAGTTTAAATAATTCCATAGGATTTTGAATAATTGACGTCTGCATGAGGTTTTCCCTTTGTCCCATCTTACCCCAAAACGAATTTAATGATAATTTAGCTATATAACGACGTCCAGCGTTGAAGGAGATGTTAGCAGGGTCCAACTGTATACCCTCCCGTTCATAATATTGCTTCACATATCTTTCTTTTTCCATTTCTGTTGAACACCAACTAGGCCATCCACTGGATTCTTGTTTTATCTTTAAAAAATCATTAACATAATTTGTAAAAAGACCTCCAGATTTTGTATTAGGATCATATTTCATAGTCTCATATTTCCATATTTCCTGAACTTGTAAAATTTTGTATTTTAATTCTACAGCTAGTCGAATTTCATCCATAATATATGTACCAGTAAATTTTCGATCATCATCACTATGATCACATTCAGATTTATTCAATGTATCCGTACATGTTCTACAAAGAGGAAAAGTTAATTTCCCACCTGATCTGTAGGGTAAAAGTGGATGATAAAGATTAGTTGGAGGTAATACAGTACACTTGATAAGTCCCTCAATATCTTGAAAATTATTTTGTTGAATTTCATTTAGTTTAGTACTATCAATTATTATTTCCGGATGACCTATAGGATACTTGGCATATTTATTTATATAAGGATACAACGAACACACATCCTTGTAGCAAATCTTTTCATTTATTCCAACTTTATGGTGTAACTTCACTGCATTGGTACGTCCCCCGAAAAATCCTTCACGTGGATTTAATACATCAGTATTAAATAGGTTGCTGTTGTCATCAATGAATTTTTTCAACTGTCCATCATCTTGAATTTGTCTTCGAAAATCACATTCCCATATTGTTATTAAATTGTATCCTGCATCTTTAATACGTTTTTCCAGTGCTTCCGTACGTTCTCTTCTTAAAAATATTAGGTTGTTTTTAATATTTTCATCACTTTCCATTCCAAAAGCAAATGTTTGTTGTGGAAAACATCTCTCACAACCATGATAAAAACATCCATTGAACTGATATACTGTATTTGTTGGTTCATGAAAACCATCAACCAAAAGACCACATGTTGTCCTATATTCTTGAGAATTACCAGCGTGCTGAATATTAATACCCTGGGAATGTTCAATCCAACATAACCATTTCAATCCAATTTTTGACTGTCGGTCGGACATCCTATATCCACCTTTTGGTATAATTCCTATTGTGTTCGGAGTTAAATGTTTTCTTCTAAAAGTTAAATTACATGCACTTGCAATAGTCACTGCCTCCTGGAATGGATCCACATTGTTGACTTCTATGAAATCGTTTCTAAATTTTATGCAAGCACGTCTCAAAATATTTACATCCTCAACACAGTATTTTATTATTTCTTGAGACATATCAAATACAACATTATTACTTATTTGTTCTTGATGCCATTTCAAAAAATTCTTTCTTTCGTTCTCATTCATGCTGTCCGGATCATAATATTGTAATTCTGGTACAGGACCAACATAATTTGTATTATCATTTGAATTAAATAAATACGGAAAATACCCTTTTACACCGTCAAATTTAAAAGTATCAGGTAATTTACTTAATTTTAAAGGCATAAAATTTAGACTATCAATAAATTTAATTGTACCACAAGTTATTGAAATAATTTTACCACCCATTCTTATTACTTTTGGATTCCAACGGCTAAAATCTGTCATCATATGTTTTAATATAAATATACCATCATAACCTTTCATATTATGGGCTATACAAATAATACTTTTAAATTTATCATTTGCCTGCATTGATTTTACATAATCTAAAAAGCTAGCTACTGGATCATATTTAAATATTCTTTGTCGTGAAGAACATTCAGTACAATACGTATTCATATCGTCATCAACATTTATACATTTAGAACATACATGCTGAGCTACTAATAAATTTGGTTCGTGTAAAAATCCAGTATCTAATGTATTTCTTGTTTCCTGCCTAGCTTCAATATCATAGAAGATAAATAAGAAATTTTGTAATTTTTCTTTTTTCTTTTCACTAAGTTTATTACATTTCATGTAACAAAAATGTCTAATTGGTCTATTTCCTTCGCAATTTATACAGAATTTTACATTGCAAACGTGTTTTTGCTTATCACGTACCCAAATTGTACAAAAACAACTTTGACAACGTAATAGTTGTTCACATAACTTTTTTGATTTGTGATTTTCAAAACATACATTACTTCGAAAATCTCTATTACAATCCGAACAAGTTTTAGAATTTTCTTTATCACACGGTGGTTGACTATGACAACACGGACACATATATTTACATTTTACATGTTTATGGGAATTACTAAATCTTTTTTTGCACAACTCACAATAATAGGAACACGTGAAACATGCCGTCAAACTTTTTATAACATTAAAATGATTTCTTTCAAAAATTAAATTTAAAACAGGTCTGTCTTTTGATCGTGGTCCTTCAAAGTAAGTTGTGCTGCCATCCCTACAATTATATACAACTATTGTGTATTCTTTTAAATAATTTTGAAACTGCTGAATATGCTCATAATTTCCACCCTCATTTAAATTCACACCACTATTATGACAAAGCTCAACTGCTTTATTTTTTTGATATGTATTATTTTTTTGTAATGTTTTCAAATCTTTCGATTTATTAACCCAAGCAATAGAGACTACTAAAGCGCGTGCTAAACATAAATTATCACTATTATAAATAACAATTATTCCATTCTTTTTTCTACAAAACTCATCAAAAGATAACCCGTTAAAATTGTGATTACGGCCTCTACCTAGAGGCAATTTTACAACATGCGTAACCAGTTTTAAATTATCGGTTAAAAAGAAACTAGCATTGCTTTGTAATACTTTACCAATATGGCCCATTACAATTTCATTATTAAGCTGATCTTTCTTTCTAAACGATATTCCTATAGGTTTATCAGGAAATTCACTGTTTTGTAACATTAATCCAACATAATCACTATTATCCACAGACTCCAATGAGTGTGATAAAAGTTCATCGATAGCATTCTACAAAAAATAAATAAGTATTTGCTTTTTTTTTGCATTATGTTACTTTTACCTTAATTGCACTAACTGGATTTTCATTTCCAATATCGTTAAATTTAAAATTAAGTTCACGTCCAGTAATACCAAAACGTGGAAATTCTCTCTCACTTGAGTTAATTATTTTCAAATATTTCTCTACAAAATTAAAACATCTATATTGTATTTTATCTAATATTATTTTTTACTTACTTTGTTCATTATTTGTGGATGTTATGCCTCTACCAGTTTGTGTTAAAAGTGATAATGAAAAATCTTCAACATTATATTCTACTATAGATGGTCCTTCATTCAATAAAGAAGATACTAGATCCTCTACCTCATTATGATTCGGTTCATTATTTACAAGTAAATCATCCAAAAATTGTATCTGTTCCATAATTACACTAGACATTTCAGTATCATTTTCTTGAAAATTATTTGAAATTACTGTATCTTCATATTCTATCATTAAAAATAAAACTAATAAGTTGTACTACTTTATAATTGTGATATCACTTACGTATTCTTTCGCCCATATTTGAGATTATTTCAGTTGCATCATTATTGTTCGCTTCGTTATTTTCCAAAAATTGTTCCATAATTTCAGTATCATTTTTTTGAAAATTATTTGAAATTACTGTATCTTCATATTCTATCATTTAAAAATAAAACTAATAAGTTGTACTAATTTTTTTTTTTTTATAATTGTGATAGTACTTACGTATTCTTTCGCACATATTTGAGATGATTTCAGTTTCTTCATCACTCAATTGCACATTATCAAAAACAAGTCGAGGTGTAATACTTTCATACATACATTTCACGAATTCTATATCCAAATTTGGATAAATCTCAAAAATTTTCAAAATATCACAAACAGATAATACATTTAAAAAATCTATTAAACGACTCATGATTGCTAGTCTCTCCTAGCACAACAAACAAAACTATGTGTATGTTTTTTGAAACTTTGTTTATAATATTAAAATTTAGGGGTAGTAGTGGTGGAAAAAATCAAACTACCCGCCCCTACGCAGGTGTTTTTTTGGATTTTTTTCTCAAAAGTCATTAGTTCGTAAATCGGTCATCCTCATATAGTCAAAACTATTTTAATTAGGTCCCCATCTCAGGTGGCTACCAAACCCCCATTGGATAGGGAACATTAAAATTTACCTACTAAAGGGATACCAGTAATAAAAGTCAACATATATTTTCTTTTTTACGATAAATGTACCTTTTTATTCAGTAAAAATACAATATTGAAAAAGAATCTTACAATATAACTAAATATTTTGCTATTTACTTGCTGAAATAAAAATACATTCAGATATCTTATTTATTAAAGTATAGGGATATTTCAAGTATATCTCATACAAATTAGGCTCATCATAATATATCTCTTTAACAACTTTCAAAATTGCATCTTCAATTTTCATTTCACTGTTTTCTAATGTAGCTACAGCCACAGTATTAATAAATGCATCCAACTTTGGATACATCTTTTGTTTTATTATTCGAGCATTACATAAATTCATTAAATGATTACCTATGTCATTCAATGTTTTCAATGTATCCAAAGCCAAACATATCATTTTAGTATTGGTCATATTTTTAATCTGGATAACTTGTTTAGGTAAAGCATACACATTATGTGTCATGAATTTAGCCAATAATGTTTCATTTTGAATCTCATTGAATGTTGTTTCTAAACGAATAATAATTACAGGCAAATTTGACAAAAATTCATTAAATTCAACCAACGTAAAATCAACAGCAATCAGTGCATTTTCATTATGTAGTCTAATTACTATGTTATAAACTGGAAAAGGAACTATACCTATTGTAACAAATTTACTACATGATTTCGTCAAAGGAAGAGTTGTTACATCTATCAAACGTCCAACTTCCTTTGAAATTCTTTTCGAATCCGCATCTACCGTTGTTTTCTCAGGTAGTTCCAATACACTGTGCTGGAGATGGTCTTGTACTAATTGATACTCTACGATAGTAACACCAGAATCTTCACCACATCCTGAAGTATCTTCTTCAATGACTAGAGTTGGGGCTATTCTCTTTAAATCCTTTCCAGCAGAAACTGAATTCGCTCTTTTAGGGGCCATTTTTGAACCTGGAGGACTTCTACGAAGAACACAAGCACTTGGAGGAGAACACAAACACCTAGTGAACTTTTCACAACTATTTATCGTATACGATTTTTAAAATCTGGAGAGCTTCTACAAAGAACACAAACACTTGGACCAGAAGACTTCCACGAGGAGAACACAAACACCTGGTGAACTTTTCGTAACTATGAAACGTATATGATAATGAATATTCACAGATCACATTTATTTATAAACCAAGACAAAATATCATCAACCAATCAGGAAATAATTAAAAGTGCCATCGTCTGTTCAAAAGTGCCATCGACCAATGAGAGGGCTTGCAAAAGTGCCAACAACCAATCAGAAGGATTGCAAAAGTGCCAACCACTAAGTGGAGGGTGTTACCAAAATTTTTATCGACCAATCAGAGACCTTCCAAAAGTGCCATCTATTAATTAGAGGGCGTGGCCTAATTAATTCTCGACCAATCAGAGGGGGGTTCGAAAGTGCCAACCGTTGAGGAGTGGGGCAAAAGTGCCACTTATTCTACTATTGTATTATGTTATACAGTGCGATCTATAAAATTTACAATCAAGTGAGCGTTGAGTTTGAATGACGTAACGAACATATGTCTATCACTTATTTCGTCTACAGTTGTCTGTTTTACCAACATTACGATTTTCGTTGTAGTAACACTGAAAGACACAGATGCTCGTAATAAAAAATTATGATTATTAAATACATAAATTTTATTCAATCCAGCATTCGAAGTTTTAATTACAATTCAATAAAACTATTTAACAAACATGTGTACGTGAAGATGGCGTTACTGCAGCAAATAACTGAACTATCACGCACGCAAGGACATACGTATGTCATGGCACACTTTGATTCTAAATTTTATAGATCACACTGTATTATTATTACTTACGATTATCTATTTCCCATTCGTCCTGGTCATTTAAATCCATTTCTTCTTCTTCTTCAGGGGCTTCTTCTTCATGCCCACTGTCAAGACTAACAGTTTTGTCATCATCATCGTCACTTATGACGATGATATGCTCACTTTCATCTTTACAAAAAGAATAAATTATTTTGTACAAAAAATGGAATATTGTACTTACAAATATCTTCAAACGAGTCTATCAGGTCAACCAAGTCAGGATCGTCTACTAGAATAAAAGACAAATATAATACTTAAATAACGGTACTTACAGGATCCATCGTTGTTAAATAATTGAGCTGTAAAAATTTTTAAATTCTAAAATAAATAGAATTTCTAAAGATTTTAACTTTACTTACACATTTTGTAATTTAAACGGAACTGAACGTCACTGAAACTGACTGAACAAATTTAGAATTTAAGGGCTGACCGTATTGCATATATAGAGGCCGATTCTGTAATTCTTCTGTTAAATTTAAACAACCTGTTAAAGTTAATATTATAACGATCGTGTTAGAATTTTAACAGACAATCGTATTCTGTATCACCAATTTTAACACATTCGTTATGATTAACTTTTTAACAACCCCTTTTAAAACTAGCAACGTTGCCAGTTGGCTCTAATATGGTCATCCCTTTCTAACCACATGATGTCTAAAAATATTTTCAATTTCAAATATTTTGCAAATTAAAAACCATAACCATAAAAAATTTTTGCTCATTGGTTCGCCGTATACCTATGTATGTGGGCAGAAATGCAAATTCAACGGTAAGGTAAAGGACTCTTTGAAGATATTGTCCAGGTGTTATTTTGACCACAGGAAAACTAATAAAAACTTTGTTTTCAGTATATTTGTCTACCAAAATACAAGTATGAACGAAAAAAATTTAATTTAAATGATTTAGGATACCTGTTAGGATACCTGTTTAGGATAACTTTTTATGTCATTCATTGATACATTTTTGGTATAATAGTATTATTATTGAAGCAATAAGCATACAAGTATGCTTCCACAGTTCGAACAAGTTCAATCATCAATCATCCCGTATTCTACGATTAGTTATTCTCATAAGATATTTCAGAGGGTTTAATAGCATAGGTGTCCTTTATCCTTTGTAGTAATAAATATAATTGCATAATCACTTATTTTTTTGTCTTTCGGCATTTTATTATAACTATAAACCTATTAATGAGGTTATGTTGGGTAAATAACAGGGCTGTTTTGTTTTGAAGGGTCCCAAATACATGCCTTTAAAAATCAGGTCTTTAACAGGCATTATTAACAGCTTATGTTAAAATTTTAACATGAGTGTGACTTACAGAATACCACATTCGTTTTTAACAGGCGTTTAATTTTTAACATACTGTTAAAAATAACAGAAAAGTTACAAACTTGCCTCCATATACCCTTAAGATGGTGGTCGAAGTGGTGGTGGCGGTAGTGTTGAAGAAATCTAAACATATCCATACATGTTCTACTAACAATAAGAGGAAAAGTTAATTTGTCACCTGTTCTATAAGGTAAAACGCAAAATAGAGATTATTTGGAGATAATACAGTACACTTAATAATACCCTCAATATTCTGAAAATTCTTTTGTTAAAATTCATTCAATTTATTACTATCAATTATTATTTCACGATAATCTATAGGATACTTGGCATATTCATTAATAAAATGGTATAAGGAACACACATCCTTGTAGCAAATCTTCTCATTTGATCTAATTTTATGGTGTAATATCACAGCACTGGTCCGTCGCCCCGAAAAATGCTTCACGTGGACCTTTTTTAACCGTCCGTCATCTCGAACACTTCTATATTGTTATTACTGAAATACAGAAAAATCGTAGGTATCTTAAATTCACACTTTTTAAGTCCTCCCTGTGTTATTTACATATTCATCATATTCATAATATGACGTAATCGATTGATTTTCTGGATTAAAAATTTAGTTCAGTCTTATCTGTTTATATCTCGAGCACTTCCATTTTTAATACGTTTTTCTAGTGCTTCCGTACGTTCTCTTCTTAAAAATATTAGGTTGTTTTTAATGTTTTCATCAGTCTACATTCCAAAAAAGTACATGTTTGTTGGGGAAAACATCTCTCACAACCATGATAGAAACATCCATTGAACTGATACACTGTATTTTATTGGTTCATGAAAACCATTAACGAAAAGACCACATGTTGTCCTGTATTCTTGAGAATTACCAGCGTTCTGAATATTAATACGCTGGGAATGTTCAATCCAAATATTGATTGTCGGTCAGACATTCTATAGTTATAACCAACCATCCAACCAATTCCTATAGTGTTCGGTGCACTTGCAGTAGTCATTAGCTGTGACGTATTTTCCGGCAAAACCAGAATGGCCCGGGGTTTAGCTGGCCAGAGAAACGGGTTCACGCTATGACAGGAGTTAGACAATGTTCTCGGGCGCCACTCACCAAAGTGGTGAGACAAAATACACAAACTAAGGGGAAATTAATATT
>JAZBHA010001253.1:0-25530 GCA_037464855.1 Iselma pallidipennis | reverse complement strand
CTTTAGTGTGCCGCGACATTCTTGAAGTGTGCCGCCAAATTTCACGAATGCATACAATAAAAAGTATTTTGTATGTTCTTACGCATAGTGTGACTGTCCTCATGCAATTCTTTTAAATTCATCTTATTGTTAGTGTGCCGCCAAATTTTTTAATTATTAAAAGTGTACCGTGATGAAAAAAATGTTGACAATCACTGCTCTAGACGTTAGAAGTATAAGCGCCCTATCTTTCAAATTGTTCAGAACCATAATTTTCCCCCACCCAAATGGTGGAACCAATGGCGCAATTTCCCACCATTTGAGTGGGGGGTAAACAAGAATCATTGTGTCTAATTGCTTAGAAAATGAAACAATCAGTTGGATTCAAACGCAACTCTCCATCTGTATCTTTACCTTTAAGGAGTTGCGTGGCAGTTAAAATCAATTCAAACCAAATCCACATCTTTATCTTCATCTTCATCGTCTCCCCACCCATTCACAACTGACAAACTCGGCTAATAGTAGATAAGTTCGCATAGTAAAGGACAGGAGTATGAACTTGCAATAACAACAAGGATAGATACAGTAGAATCTCGAAACCGTGAACAAAAAAAAACCAAGGGTTTTCACAGTATCGAATTTGTTCATGTTAGCGAGTGAATAAAAAAAAGTTAAATATGTGTTTATACAATTCATTAAACAACGATTTCACAAAGGGTTACTAGAAAAAAGGCACTAAGAATTGTAGGTTAGCCATAAAATCCAGTGAAACCCATAGAATTGAAGAGTAGTAGTAGCTAGAAGAAATAGTTCACATTATCGAATTATGCGCTGTTCACATTATCGGATTAAAATTGAGATATTTAGCGTTCACACTAACGAGATGTTCATAGTAGCGCATATTCACGTTAGTGAGATTCTACTGTATATGATTTAAATGTCTCGCTAAGCTTGCTGCGCGGAGCAAGCAAATCCTTAAAGAGTGAGGATGTTTGAATTGAAATTTCCTTATCGATATCCATAAAGAGTGAGAAGAAGATAAAGATGTAGAGTTGCGTTTGAATCCAACTGAATTTTTCAAATCGCTGTCATTTTTATTTTGTCTAAACATCTTGTTTTTATAACATTTATGCTAAAATCCTGCTGTAAGGGGCGCACACGCTCCTTTTGTGCAGTATCCCTATAACAGAGCCTAGAGACTACGAAAATCTTAATAAGGTCCCGTATTTAGAGTTTAGTGGTAACGTACCCTTAGTTGTTCTTTTTATTTATCAGTTCTTTGCGTAATCTTCTACCATCTGTTGCAAAACTCTGAAACTATACATATTGAAGAAAAAGAAATTTAACCTTACTAAATTAATTAGATATGTTCACTATAAGATAGCACCACTAGCATATAAGGTACAAAGATTTTCTTATAGGTGGTGCTAGTGACTGTTAAGTCTACTGGTGGTGTGATGAGTTCGATGAGTTCAATAAGTCATGTGTGAAATCTTCAAAAAGTTCCCCACTCTGTACCCCTCACCGATTTGTCGGTCAGCAGTCAGCAATAAAGCGCCATCTATTGTTTATAATTAATATAAATATAATCTATATAATGCATATTTACAAAATATATCAGTAATTTGTTATAACAAATTAATAGTGTTAAGTTTGTAAAAATTACAGTGTGGTTGTGTAATTAAAATTAGTGAAACGGAAATTGCTAATAATGACAAATAAAACAATTAATCCTGATTTAATTAAAGAACGTAATAAATGTACATTTAATACATTAGAATTGACACATCTTCTGGATGGTGGTCCCGAAAAAACCGAAGAAAGAAAGAATCGAGGTGAACTTTGCACTATTTATCTAAATTACGATAATTAATCGAATTTTCCTTTTGTATTTGGTGAAAGTGAACTTTCACTTATTTTAACGAGTAGTTTAATATTATTGCCAATAATTTTTATTTTTGTATTTTGAATTTTTTAGAAAAATTCTTCCTCGAGGATCCTGAACTACAATCAAAAGTCCCATCAGAATATTTGAGTCATAAAGAGAAATATGAAGAAGCAGTTAGAAAAGCTTGTCTTATATTTCGTAAAGTACAAGAATTACAAGATCAAGGCAAAGGAGGAATGGAGAATTTTAGGTAATTAAATGTGATAAAACCTTTGTCCTTTGTTCAATAATACTTGTACTATAGTACTTGTACCTACATTTTTTTTTTAATGATAGTTTAAGTACCTTACATACATACATTAGCGGATAGCAGTTGCGCCGTAGCGCCTGAATTTTTTAAAAATGCAACCACCAATTCGTCACTTGGAGCGGACCTCTGCAAGGAGAAAGTAAATTGTATTGCCTATAATGCAATTTTCGAACATCTCATATCAAGATTTGCAAAAAACTTGTGGAACTTTCTAAACCAGCGCTTCTTAATCTATGGGTCGCGACCCCAAATGGGGTCGCGAAGCGAAATGCTAGGATCGCGAAAATGAAATGCAAACACTTTATTTGTATATTTTTATTATACATTTGTATGTTTTATTTCATATTGGGGTCGCGAAACATCTCATGATGAAAAATGGGGTCATGAATGCAAAAAGTTTTGGAAGTGCTGTTCTAAACATGACAGGATATGTGATATATGTGCATTTTCATTTGCTTTTTAAATCAGTGCATCCCAAAGACCATAATCCTTGCCTAAAAATACGGACATTTCCACAAATTTCCCAAAATTGGTCCTCTTTTGGATCTTCCAATAGTTGCAGGTTTATTAGGATGATTGATTGCCATATCGAACGTTATCCTTGCTAGAAATTACTATAATATTTGCTATCCACTCGTACTGCCCCTTAATTAGATGATAATTTTTATTGTTTCAATAATTAGAAAAAATCATAATTGTTATCTGATTACGATTGGTATTATCAATGATTTTTAGAGAAATCCTTGGAGGATTACTGGGTACAGCTATCCTTAAAGACGGTAATCCATTAACTCTACATTATGTTATGTTTATTCCAACAATAATGGGCCAAGGTACTATTGAACAACAAGTTGATTGGATACAAAGGGCCTGGAATTGTGAAATAATTGGTACTTATGCTCAAGTATGATTTTTCTGCTATTACTGCGAAATTACATAATCAATTAATTGAATTATTTTTCAATAGACTGAATTAGGACATGGTACATTTATTAGGGGTCTTGAAACGACAGCTACATATGATCCTAATAATGAAGAATTTATTTTAAATAGTCCTACATTAACATCTTATAAATGGTGGCCAGGAGGATGTAAGTTAATTCAGTGGGACTCGCTTATAACGACACCTCGATTATTGCGACGAAACTTGGCCATTTTTAACTCGGAGGCAGAGTTTTCTAATGGGTCCCTTCCCTATACAGGGTGTAATCAAAATCCTTTACAATATTCAGATCTCATCATCCCTATGCGGAATAGAGTACAATAAGAGCACCGTAATGTGATCGCTAATCAGTGACCATCAAACGATTGACAACCATATTAGACGGGTTTTGGATAGACGTCTCTTCTTCATACTGTGCACAATGATAAAATTACTAAACACTAATGTAAATAATCACTAATAACATGTAATAAACAGTAGTCAACTAACAGTACGAATTCCCCCACAAATACACATGCAAATCAAAATACACAATGTAGTGGCACCTGAAGAATGGATGCCGATTCATTAAACACGTCTGACTGTCACCTAGGCAACTGTTTGTCGATAAACAGATTCCAGCGGCTCTCTTAAACTGTCGGCGAAGTTTTCAGCGCATTTTTTTCCGAAAACGGAGCCATATCGACTCCCTGTTGTATAATAATACTCTGCTCTATTTTTTGTGAATTATCAGTGGTTTGAATTATGTAAGGAATTTCGATTGCACAGTGTATACTCATCTTTGAGGGTTTGTGTGTTACCTATAATATGTTTTAATCCACTTCGTAAGTTAAGTGGGTCTTGTGGCCCCCTTACAGGCGTAGACCCGGAGGCAAGTGCCTCCGTGCCTCACGGTAGTTACGCCACTTGTTATAGCCGAGTTCCACTGTATAATTATGACGAATAATTTCTAAAGAAAAATAATAAATCGAAATTTTAGTGGGCCATTCAGCGAATTATGCTGTTGTCTTAGCACAATTATATACAAAAGGTCAATGTCATGGTATACATCCATTTGTTGTACAATTACGTGATGAAGAAACACATATACCATTGCCAGGTATTAAAATTGGTGAAATTGGTTGTAAATTGGGTATGAATAGTACAAATAATGGTTATTTGGGTTTTGATAATGTACGAATACCACGTGGTAATATGCTTATGAAAAACAATCAAGTTCTACCTGTATGATATTAACAATTAAATAATAATAATAAAAGATAATCATTAATTATTATTATTATTATTATTTTAGGATGGTACTTACGTATCTTCACCAAGTAGTAAATTAACATATGGTACCATGATATTTGTTAGAGTTGTTTTAGTACAAGATGCAGCTCACTATTTAAGAAAAGCTGTAACTATTGCTACACGATATAGTGCTGTTCGACATCAATCACAAATTAAACCAGAGTAAATAATTATTTTTTTTTACAAGGACTCGTAACGCTTATAATACTCTTTTTTTTAGTGGACCTGAGCCACAAATTTTGGACTTCGTTACACAACAATATAAATTATTCCCGTTCATTGCAACATATTTTGCATTCCAATATTGTGCTAGTTGGTTGTGGGATGTTTATAATAATGTTACAAGCGAATTAGAAAGTGGTCAATTAGAAAGTTTACCTGAAGTATAATAATTATTGTAATTTTTTTTTTTAATTTTGTAAAAATTTCTTTTTGTTATAGTTACATGCTATTGCTTGTTGTTTGAAAGCTGTTAGTACAGCTGATGCTGCACAAGGAGTTGAAACATGTCGTTTAGCATGTGGTGGACATGGTTATATGATATCATCAAATTTACCATCAACATATGGTTTAGTAACAGCTATGTGTACATATGAAGGTGAAAATACTGTATTATTATTACAGACAGCACGTTATTTAATTAAATCATGGCAAAATCGTGATTCATTAAAAAAATTAACAACAGTACGTTATCTTAATGATACATTAAATCAAATTAAACCATTTGAAAGATCAGTAGAATGGATAATTTATGCATTAAAATTAACAGCAGCTAAGTAAACTTTTTTCTATCTTTTGATGAGTCAAAAACTTTAATAAATCCTCTCAAATTACAGAAAAGTTGAATTATGTAATGCCCATATTAATGAAAGAATACGTAAAGGGAAAGCTTACGAGGATGCATGGAATGAATCATCAATTGAATTAGTTGCAGCAGCTGAATCACATTGTCGTGCTTTTATTGTTGAAACATATTTTAATACTGTGAAAAATTTTAATAATATTTCTAATCCTTTAAAGACCGTTCTAGTACAACTTCTTGAACTTTATAGTGTTTATACTGCAATTAGATGCACTGGTGACTTACTTCGGGTAAATTTTCTTTGTTCCATAATTTGACTGATATGTGTTTTATTTATTTATCTTATTTCAGTTTACAAATATTTTGGGTAGAGATGTAGAAGTATTGCAAGCATGGCTAGAAGAATTGTTAGGTTTATTACGTCCAAATGCTATTGGACTTGTTGATAGTTTTGATATGCGTGATGAGGTACTTGGTTCAACATTAGGTGCTTATGATGGTAATGTTTATGAACGATTATTTGAGGAAGCATCAAAGAGTCCATTAAATGCCGAGCCAGTTGATAGTTCATTTAAATCATATTTAAAACCTTTTATTAAATCTAGACTATAAATTGATGATTATGTTTAAATGTTTATCGGTAGAGGGATCAATTAGATAATTATTTTTTTTTTAATATATACGTAAATGAATATAATGATATATTGTAAATAATAAATGTATACATGTGTTGTAACGTAAAGGAAAAGCTGAAAGTGCCCTTCCATCCAATAAAATTATCTGTTAAAAAAAATGTGAAAAATAAACAAATAGTTAATGAAATTTTTGGCGTTTTCTTCTCCTCTCTGTATGAAATATATTTTTATAATTCGATTTTTTTTTCCCTGAAAATCGACATTCCCGTCATCTTGAAATTCCGTACAGGTTTCTGTAAATATTAGATTAGACGATATCAGACAATCAAACGTTTATATTTATTTTATATATATGTCAGTCTGTTATCACTAATCCCTGGTCAGTCTTATAACAGTTTAGTATTTATTTATATGTATAGTGTGTTTGTATGTAGTATATTAAAATTGTGATAAAACTCATTCATTCCTAAAGTATAATTTGTCGGATAATCGGAAAAGCTCGCCTGAAACTCGGTTTTCTGTTCCTTGCGCCGAATCCAATGCATCTGATAAAAACAGGAGGGGAAACCCAAATAATTTGAAATGGTAAGATTTTTGGATTTTAGAATTTTCTTTTTTTTTTGAAAAAAATTATTATTAATATTAATATTATTATAATTGCAATTTTATTACTAGAAATTTTCTTTATAAAAAATAATATTTGGTGTTATCTTAAACGTGATTAATAGCTCGAACTTTACGAGATAAGAAGTATGTGTACTTTATCTCGGAGTTAATAGAACACCTATAGTATAAGCTTAATTTTGATTTTGGCCTTTTTCTTAAAAAAAAAAAAATATGAAGACATAATATTTTCGTCTTTTTTATCACTTATTCTATAATTATTTAAATTAAACTTTGATCTTTTAAATCTTGTCCGATATAGTTTCTATAAGTCTAGAGACTTTTCTAGTGAATACATATATTTATACATAAATAGTAATAAAAAAAAATAATAAAATTATCGAGTAATTATTGTTGACAGTGAGTGCTATTTATAATTTTTCACAAATAACAAAATATATTCATTTTATATTGTGAATTGTTGGTGTCAAATAATGATAACAATAGGTCACTGGCCCAAGTTAATTTATCATTCAAAAAAATATATTATTTTATTGGTTGTAATAATATAGAAATTATATAGTTTGATTTTAAATAAGTTGTTGGAATGATTGATGAAGTACCAGTTAGACGATTAAATCGTCGTACACGTTCTGAACGTAATAAAAGACGTGAACGTTATTTATTTAACGATACAAGTAATGGTGAATTCGATTTATTAACTAGAAGTTTATCATCGAATTCAGAATATTCAGATCATTCACCGGATAATAATAATTTTTTAAACGACCAACGACATTCCAGAAATACGGTGACGGTGAGATATTTTTATAGCTATTTTTTTAAAATTTTCTTTAAAAAAAAAAGAGAAACGAAACAGGTCAATTGATATTTATCCCAAGTATCGAATAAAATCGAATCATTTTCAAAGTTTCAAATTTCCATATAGAATGAGAAACCTTTAAAAAACCGCAGTCGATATTTCTTGTTTCCATCATACAATAAAAAGATTTTTGAAGCCTTAGTTCCATTACAGCAATCAAATAAGAGGTATTATACATAATTCAGGAAAATTCATAAAACTCTAGAATTACTATAGATATACCGCAAATATTGTGCTTACACAAAAAAAATAATAATTCATATAAAATGAAAAGTGAAGGTGAACCATCTGAAGAACAAACTGTTGTTCAAGTAACACATAAAGAGAAACATACACGTAAAATTATCGTACCACCAAAATCACCAATATTATCAAAAACGAATTCTTTTATAAAAAAATTCAAATTAAACACAAAGAAAGCAATAAAATTTAACAAAACAACACCACTACCACCATCAAATCAAAGTGAAATATCACCTATTGAACGTCAAACACCAGAAGGTGATGATAATTTCATGTTTTTAAAATCTATATCTGATACAAATTTAACTGAAACATCGTGGAGGAGTGCTGAAAATTTAACAACAAAAACGAATTTAAATAAAAATTTAATTATTGAAGATAATAAGAGTGGTAAAATTGAGTTACCAGAACGTACGAAATCATTAGAAAATTTTAAAGAGATGCCAGCTTATGGTGATTTAATTGTTGATCCTGTTGTATCTACGGTAAATTTTTTTAATTGTTTATTTTTAGAAAAGAAAAACAAGACTTTTTAAAAAATATATATACATATAAGTATATAAACCAGTAAATGTCGCAATTAGTCGTTGTCTCTTTAGAGGCTTATCGTTGAATGTTTGATAATAAAGGAGCCAGTTTTTGGACGTAAGAGAGATAATACTATAGAATGTATGATTTGATCAATATTTACTTTTATATTAAGGAGTTTATCAAGAAAATCAAGATTTTTTCCTAAAAAAATCATTTTCTTGCTAGTTAATAATATTATTCATTTATCAATTAATTTATTGGTTATTCCATTCGTAATGGGATTGTTGTCGTGCTATAAACTAATAACAATATTGATAGTGTCAGTTAAAGTCTATTCAAAAACAGTTCTACGTTGTAGTCTAAGGAGTTAATATTTCCACATATTTAAATTGTTGTTTACTTGTAAATAATATCAAGGACAACAAGAATATCAATATATTATATTGATTAAAAAACCCAAAAATAATTACCTCTATACACCTATGGGAAGAAAAAAAAATTTGATGGAGGTATTTGACAAAATTTTGCCAAATATCAAATTTCACAAAAAACGAACATTTTATTGTTTCTAAAACACTTTTTTCCATTAATGTCTACATGGTCTACATGTATATAATTTTCCATTCTTTTTTTTCTTTTAGTCCAATGCAAATAAGGTTGGTGAACGAAGAGATCATTTGTATAAAATTCTAGTAATTGGTGATCTTGGTACTGGAAAAACTTCAATAATTAAACGTTATGTTCATCGTTTCTTTACACAACATTATCGTGCAACAATTGGTGTTGATTTTGCATTAAAAGTACTACATTGGGATGAGAATACTCTCATTAGACTCCAATTATGGGATATCGCAGGTAATTATAATTATTTATATGCAGGTGTCCCAGAGAAAGTGCCTACCCACTTTAGAGTTTTTGAAATTGATACGTGACCATCAAGTCAGATTGGTACTTCTCGCTGGAACATATTCTATAATATAATAACTATTCCGAGGAATTCAAAAGAACGTCTCCGTCTTCGTCATCTCCAGTGTCATGTTCCCTTGATGACTTTTTCGGTGGTGGACGTCCGTACGGACTTAGCAATTCTAATGGACGTCTTTACGGACGTGCTGGCTCCGCCCACAGGACTTTAAGCGGAATATTTAGCCACGGTTTAACCCCATATATCTGTCCTTATTTCTGTCTCTATCCTCTATTGGCTGAGTTTGTCAACTTTAAATGGGTGGGGAGAAGACTAAGAAGACGAAGGTGAAGAATTGCTAAATAAGTCCTTATCACGATGACGAAGACGGTGACGGGGCGGAGAATACCTCGGAATGATAATACTTATTATTAAAAATAAAATTAAATCAAAAATTTAGGTCAAGAACGTTATGGTAACATGACTAGAGTTTATTACAAGGAAGCTGTTGGAGCATTTATTGTATTTGATGTAACTAGAGTTGCAACATTTGAATCAGTTGAAAAATGGAAAAAAGATTTAGATAAAAAGGTTCAATTACCAGATGGATCACCAATTCCTTGTGTACTATTGGCAAATAAGGTTTATTAAAAATTTTAATATTTTTCAATTATAAATCAATAAAAAAATTGAAAATTTCCAGTGTGATCAACCAAAAGAGGGTATTGTGAATAATCCAGCAAAAATGGATGAATATTGTAAAGAAAAACAATTTACTACCTGGTTTGAAACATCAGCTAAAGATAATATTAATATTGATGAAGCTGGGCGTGCTCTTGTTAGTAAAGTAATATCGAATGAAATTTTTCAAAAATTTCTATTTTCTAATAATAAAAAACCTGTTACAGATTCTTGAAAATGATGCATTACTAAATGCGGAATCAAATAAAGATGAAGACAAATTCTCCTTAGCGGAGACGAATGGTCAGAGAGATAAGAAATCGTGTTCCTGTTGACATTATTTCGTGTTCTGCTTTTTTTTTCAAAAACTTCACTCAAATTCCGTCGGCACTATATCTTAATTTTTATATGACTTAAATGTTTTTTTTTTTGCATTCATGTAATATTTCACACCAATACGTTTCACTGGTTAATATATTATTATTATTATTATTATTATTATTATTATTATTATTATTTTGTTGTTTCTCAGCATGATCCCCTCATTCTGGATGTAAGCATTAGTCGGAAAAGACTCCAAGCACTAAGAGGCTTTTTGGATTACCAAGTCAAAAGGGCGAGCCACTCCGGTGTCTCTTCTTTTGCGGTTAGCATCTGCACTAACTGAACTAAAGGAAAAGTAAGAAAAACAGACACAAGTTCAAAAAGGCCTAACTAACACATTTCCCAAGAGAACAAATCTAGCCCGTTTACATTATTTGGAACATATCCTGCCCTCAGCAATTCGTTTATTACCATAAGAAAATTCTCAGGAGATACTTCAATTGCCATTTAATCATTTCAGAGGACAATCCACGTGGTCTTGGTGATTTTTTTGCGTTTTATTTTTTTCACACTTGCCGAAAGCTCTTCATTGTAAGCAATGGAGTTTTCCTCATCGTTTCTGAAGCTACGTTCAGCCACTTCCTTTCCTGATTCCTTCGAAAGGGTTCAACGGCCATTGGCAATTGTTGCTGGTCTGATTGTTCAATTCGGGCCTTTGATCCTATATTTCCCGTTACAATGTTATAACGATGTTCCAAAATATCTCCACCTACTTAACGTTGGTATACCCCGTGAATTCCCAAGTCCCAAACTGTGACCCAGTCCGATGTCTCTTCTTTTGCCGTTAGCATCAGCCATAGCTGAACTAGGGAGGAAAGAAAGAAAAAACATACAAGTTCAAAAAGCCAGTGGCGGATTTAAGCACAGGCGGTAGAGGCGACCGCCTCGGGCCCCGGAAGACAGAGACCCCCTACATGACAATAAATACTTGTATTTCGCATATTGTTTCCAAAAATCTGTAACGCCTGGGGCCCCAAAACACTGTAACGTCTCGGGCCCCTTGAAGGCTAAATCCGCTACTGCAAAAAGCCTTAACTAAGCCTTGCCTTGCATATATTTTGAGGGAGGTCCTGCCCGACCCGACATTTATTCATCATCCACAAGAGTGGAAATGGTTCTGATGTTTCATCAGACACTTCCGCTTGACCACTAGATGCTCCAGTATTTTCCCCATTACGTCAAACAATCGCAAGAGCGGCAAGAGCCCATATTTCCTTTCCATCTGTGATTGCTTCAGTTCGTTTTCCAAGAGGAGAAACCTAGTCCGTTTACATCATGTGTGTCAAACTCATATATGAACACGGGCCAAAAAGTACGATGTTAGAGAGTCTGCGGGCCGCAGACAAAGAGGTCTCCCAAAAAATTTGCAATGCTTAGGAAATATATTTTGTATTTTCCAAAATTCCATTATATTATTTTAATAAATTCAACTTCAACATTCGGGTCGCGGGCCGCATTATCGGCTCCGGATCCGGCTCCGCCAGTTTGACACCCATGGTTTACATACGTTGGAACATTTTCCCTTCTGTACCTATACGATTCCACTGACTGGTATGTACCTACGTATTTTCAAAAACAGCAATAAACTAGAACATTCTCTACTGTTATCTCAGCGTAATCGTAAATTATTAAAATTTAAATTTAGTTATTTATTTATTTAATAAACAAATGAAACAACAATGAGACTGATAACAGTATCTAAATAAGTTATTTTCATTTATGTCACAATGGTAAGTTCTTCATAATGCCAGATAATAAGTGATTCTATCAAGAATTTCAATTTTAGTTAGAACCAATTTGTTTTATATTTCATAATATTACTGTAGTAATTAATGGAAATGAAAAGAAATTTTGGAAAAATCAAAAAATCGAAAAAACTATTCTAAATAATGGTATGAAATTATTGAAATATCGAAATAATTTGAAAAAATTACAAAATATCAAAAACTAGTTTCAGGTAAAGTTCATGGAAGTTCTTTGGTTGCAATTATTGGGCCTAGGTATTTATTTTGTTGTTTGTTCGTTGATTTTTTGGAAATTTTTTCAATTTTTTCCAGTGGCTCCGGAAAGACCACACTACTCGGTGCATTATCCGGCCGAATTAATGGTAAATTCTAGGATTTTGATTCATTTTTTTTTGTTTTAATATAATACAATAACATCAAATAATTGTAGACAAAAAGGGGATTTTAAAAATCAATGACACTGTAGTTACTAATGATTACATGAAAGATATTTCAGGATATGTTCAGCAACAGAACATTTTTACCGATACTCTAACAGTTATCGAATATTTAAGATTTATGGTAGATTTTGGAAAAGTATTTGAGAATAATTTGTAGGAATTCGTTGTAATTTTAGGCAGCATTCAAGTTACACTCAGAATCAAAGAATGAACAATATAATAAAATTGAAAAAATCCTAAATGAATTTAGTTTAGAACAATTACAAGATACGTTGATAAGACGTTTATCCGGTGGCGAAAAACGACGATTATCTCTAGCTGGTGTTGTATGATGAAAGTAACACCAAAATCCATTCAAAATCCTAGTTTTTGTTTTTAATAGATTTTAGATGATCCAATGATTCTATTTTGTGATGAACCAACAACTGGTTTAGATAGTTATAGTGCTATGACCATTATGAGAGTTTTAGAAAAAATGGCACATTCAGGACGTTTAATTTTAACAACAATCCATCAACCGTCTTCGGAGATCTTTAATAAATTCAACAATATTATGTTATTATCTAATGGTGAATTGATTTTTGAAGGGAGCACAGATGAAGCAACACGGTTTTTTGACAGGCATCATTAGTAATACTTATTTACATAATAATAGCTATATAATTAAAAAAATTTCAGTATTAATTTACGTTGTCCGGAATCCTATAATCCGGCTGATTTTTATTTAAGATGTATTACATCATCATGCGAGAATCAAGATAAACGGATTAAAGCAATTGGACGAATTTTTAGAAAGACACAAAATTTTAATTGCTGCGAATTCAATAAATTTCCTGAATTTCAAATTAGGTATTATAAAGAAATGTAGAAATTTTGTTTTTTGTTTTCAATGAAATTGTTTGTTTTAAAGGAAGACTCACAAGAAATTCCTATATGAAATGAAATGGTTAATTTGGAGATGTTTCATTTCCAATAAAAGAAATCTAGCGCATCATATGATTGGTTATATTTTTCTTTTGGTAATATTTATTTTATTTTGTTTTTTTTTTGGTTGATTTGAAAATAATATTTCTGTGTAGATGAGCGCATTGTTTTTGGCGGCATGTTATGTGTTTGTTCGATTAGAAGATGAAAATAGTGCCCAAAACATACAGGGTTGTTTTTTGTATGTAATATCAGAAGTAATTTTCACTAATATGTACGCCGTTATTTATATATTTCCTCAAGAACTTGCTGTATTTCTAAATGAAAAATCCCTATATAGATCATTCTCTTATTTCTTATCAAAATTATTAGCAATGGTAAAAAATTGGTTCATTTATACAGTATATCTGTCTAATACTCCTCTATAGAACGTACGTATAGAAAATTTAATTATTCAATTTGTAGATACCTTTATTTTTTCTAACTTCCATCGGAGTGTTGGCTATATTTTTTATTTTTGAAAAATTCCTTCACGGTTATCAAGTATTTATCGGTATGACTTATTTATTGTTTTGTGCCAGTATGTCAGGGGCGGCTTTAGGTAAATTTCTCCAATATTAATTGCGCATTATTTAATTTAATAAACATGAATGATAATAATAAACAGGTTTATCATTTTCGGCGGTATTTACATCACTAGAGTATGTTGAATTGATTTTAACATCTACAGAAATTGTATTGATGATCATGTCTGGTATGTGGATAAAATTAGATAAATTACCTGCAAGTATATCATGGATAAAATATTTGTCACCATTCTATTATGCTTATGAAACGATTTCAAATTTATATTGGAAAAATGTAGACAATTTTGGTAATTTCATTATTATTATTATTATTATTGTTATTTTCTCTAACTAAATATGTATGTTTCCTGCAGATAATTGTACGAAAAACGAAACAATTTTATGTTTTAATAATGGTAATGAAGTTTTACAAAATTATGGTTTTCTAAAAAACTATGATATTATATCCTATAATTTTTTCTATTTACATATTCTAACATTATTTTATTGTTCAATTGGTTTTCTTGGTATTGTTAGAAAAAAAAATGCATATAATGCTTATTAACTATGTAATAAACACGTGATTAATTTTTGTTTTTTTAATTTTGAACTAGCTCATTAAATGCTCATGAATGTGCAATAATCCTCCTATGCTACATTTAAGTGTAGTTTAAATTGCATCTAACGTCTAAGTCAGGCATGTGCAACGTACGGCCCGCGGGCCGGATCCGGCCCGGAGTTTGATTTAATCCGGCCCGCGTAACAATCCTTCTTCACAATGTTTAAACGTTTTTAATATCATTTCCTTGAAATAAAACTATGAGTTTCTCTTTAAACTGTCCCTTATAAATTTGAACTATAAGGCCAGCCCACGATTTGATGTGATATTTGTTTTCCGGTCTGCGGTCTTGATTAAGTTGCACATGCCTGGTCTAAGTGGAGACGAGGGTCGCTCAGGCTTAGTGAGCACTGAGCACTGAGTGAACCCTAAAAGTGATATGATATGATCCTCCTTTCCGGCTATTATATAGCATGGCCAGTGGCAGACTCAGACATTTAGGAGCTTAATTCCATGGTGATGAAGCTTATGTCACGTACGATTTTAAGCTTCAAAGGGCATGTTTTAGCTGGGTGAAATTCAGCTTCATACTAGTTCCACTACTAGTTCAGCATATGAGAATATGACGATATTATGGGGTTCTTGTAATTGACAAAAAAAAAAAAACTAAATCCGGTTAGAAGAAAAAAATTGAAAATAACGCAAATAATTTGCTTAGCGTTCGGTATATTCGCTCCGCTCGTTTAGTGTTAATATACGAAATGCAAAAATTCCCCATTAAAAAAGAGACAATTCGATTTCGATTCCGGGACAAAAATTTAATTTATTCAAAACATGAATTTGTATTGATGAGTATTTTTTTTTATCTTTTTTGTTGGTCATTAAATATAAAAAATATAGGAAAAGCTCAAAAATCTCGAACAACTATTTATGAATAGCAGTGGCGTAACTTTAGATGCATTCCTTCCCCGCAAAAATTTACTTTAGGCCTCTCTTGAATACAGCTACATAAGCATGCACCAAGAAGTCAATACATTTGCAAAGGCGGCTCCAATGCTCGAACCCCCAAAGGTTCATGGAAAAAATACTAAAAATCGTAAAAAAGAATTTATTTCTCTATGTTCTTTTAATTTTGATTCGGTGATTGAAAAATTGTGCCTCAAAAATGTCAGAGATATTCTTAAAACAATTTTTGAGGACAATCCAAAACTATTCCAGCACAGCTTCTATGCAATAAAAATTTATTTGCATAAAGTTAGAAGAAGGATACTGAAAGGATATACATATATGTTGTACTCAATTGCCAAATTCGGGCAATGACCGAAATTTCTACCCAAAATGCGATGTGGAATTTGCTATTTGCTCAAAACGCGTTTTATCTAAATTATTAACTCCATTACACGATTTACTGATGAAAATCGAACATATACGATGGTTATGACTTTATGGATGTTACAGTAAGTGTTCATTCAGTAATGGTATTCATTTACTAGGATTAGTATGCCTTTTTATATAACACGGCTAAGGTCGAAAATAACCCAAAATCACAAAAAGTAGAGTAAATGGTTTCTACAAACATCCCCTCGCTTCGCTTCGCTCCGCTCGGACCAGACAAAGACCTCGTTAATTTATCTAAAACGCGTTGTGGACAAATAGCAAATTCCATATCGCGTTATGAGTAAAAATTTCGGCCACTGACCGAATTCGGCAATTGAGTACAACATATATAAACTGTATGCCTCAGAAAGGTAGTAGCTCAAAATTAGATTCTTACAATATTTTATTTTACGGAGTCAGCTAGTGATAATAAAAGGAGTCCCCTAGGCCAGTGATCTTCAACTTTCTCTTACCACGGGTCAAAATTTGGAAAATGTATATTTACCACTTAATGGACATGGGGTAATGGTGATGTTATCGCAAATTATATTAATTTTCAAATCACCCGAAATCTCTTCGCGGGCCACTTAAGTGACCCACGGGTCATCGGTTGCCCTAGTTACACTCAACGTTGCATTTTGAAAGCAGAAAAAAACGAAATTAAAATTATTGTGTTGCCTTTTTTGTAAACAAAAAAAATTATCAGTCAATAAAGAATCTACTGATAATTTTTGTATAAAAAATATTTATTTTAATTTAGTGATAAATTAAGGGAACATCACACTGGTTCTATTTGGTCATGTTTTATCGTTGTAAATAAATTTATGCCATAAATAAACTGATCGATATGTGGAAAAATTAATAATGGGAATTTTGAGCATTTTTATCGCAAAATTAAAGACGGATGTTGGTATTCTAGAGAAATATTACTAAAATTCGATATACATAGGTATATGAGTCACAAAACTTTATTTACTTTTAAAATTGCTTATTTCTAATGTTTATTGTTGTGGTAAAACGATGAAACAATAAATTGAAATTTGATTTAAGCAATTTAACTTTTATTGTATTACTGATTTTTTTTTATTTTATTTTATTATTCCTATCCTGATGACTGGTTATTGTTTAATGCCCGGATTCAATGAAACTAGTGACATAATCAAGTAAACCCACTACGCTTCTTTACATTTTTTCCACATTTTTTTTTTCGAATACTATTAAGTCGTGGGTTTTCCCAGATATTCTTTGTATTTAGTATTTTATATACGAAAGTTGTATGTCAGTTGGGTTTGTTGTGTCATGAAAACAGTGCACTTCAATCAAATCTTATTGTAGAAATATAAAAATTTATTTAAGGTCAAACTGTGAAATCGAATTCATTCAAATTGTTGTTAAACATTGACAGTGGACGCAAAACAACTGTTAATGTAATAATATAGAAATATACAAGAAAAATTGTTTAATTCATTAGTGACAATGGGAAAACTTCATTTAAACCGTAAGTATTACAATTTTAATAATAAAATTCATAAATAACAACTCTATTTGTTGTTAATCAGTAACAATAAACAATAGATGTTATGGTGTTATGTATGTTTTCATCATTGTTATTATTATCGTTGATTGATTAAAGTTAATTAGCCAAAACTGACATGGGTTTTTCAGAGAAAAAGGACTAAAAAAACCACATCTAATGCTATATAAATTGAGTATTTGCGACATTTTCACCAATTACCTTGAACATAATATATTTGTTGAAATAAAATTTTCAAACCTGTTTTCTTATTTAATTATTAGATTTTTTTTTCTCTTCTAGTCGCAATCTTATGTTTATTTTTCAATAATATATCAACCCAAAATTCACTAAGAATTAGTGATCGATTGAACGCATTTTCAAACAATTTTTTGGCGGTAAGTAATTGATTGATTATTATAATTAATATATTTTGGTGTTTAATAATAATAATAATTCGATTTATTTAAAGACATTAAATGAAGAAGCTGGTAATACAATAAATACTGCTGTTTCTCCATATACAGTATGGACATTATTGTCATTGATTTCGGAAGGTGCCAGTGGGAATACACTTCAACAATTAAATTATGCTTTAAATTTACCAAATAATAAAAATCTATTTCGAGAAGAAATCAATCGGTTATCGAACAATTTATTGGTAAAAAATTAATTATTTTTTTTTCAAATTAACAATTATTTTTTATTGATTGATTTTTGTATTTAAAGTATTCAAGTAATGGTGTTAATTTGGAAATTTCAAATGCAATCTTTACAAAAAATCAACCAAAATTAAATCAAACATTCCAAAAAATTGCAAAAACATTTTATGGTGTCAATATAGAACCGATCAATCTTAAAGATATTGGATCAGCTGTAAAAACAATTAACTTATATGTATCGAAAGCAACAAACAACAGAATACAAGATTTTGTTAAACCAAGTAAAAATATGAAAAATTTTCATTTAATTGAATTAAATTTAATTAATGAATTGTCTTTCAGAGGATATTGTAGATGCAGCAATTTTTATGACTAGTATTCTGTATTTTAAAGGACAATGGAAAACACGTTTTAATCGAACACATCGTGACTATTTTTATGATGATAGTTTAACGAATAGATTAGGTGATGTTGATATGATGTTTACTGTTGGTGATTTCCCTTATTCAAGACTCGATTTTTTGTCATCACATGCTATTGAATTACCGTACGGAAATGTAACAAGTTTTTCTATATAAAAAAAGTTATTTAAATTAATAATAATTTACATAATTATTTTTAGGATAATAAAATGTCAATGATCGTAATAGTTCCATATAAAACTGAAACATTAACAAATGTTTTAAATATGATATCAAAAATATCATTTAATAAAATTATTGATAGTTTAAATGAAGCACAACAAAATTATGCTGGTGATGAAATTGAAGTATATTTGCCGAAATTTAAAGTAGAATCTGAATTTAGTTTGAATGTTATTTTGGACCGAATGGGTATACAAGATCTTTTCCATGAACAAAAAGCTGAATTATGTGGTATATTTCCAGAAAGTTTACGTGTATCTCGAATACTTCAACGTGCTGAAATTGAAGTAAATGAAGAAGGAACTGTAGCATCTGCTGCTGCTGGTAAGTGAATTTTTCACCATAAAATATATAAAAAAAATCTATTTTTTTTTCTTTAATTTAAGGTGGAGCATTAACGTCGAAAATTACTCAACCGACATTTAAAGCCAACAAACCATTCAGTTATTATATTATTGATAAACCTACAAGAAGTATTGTATTTTCCGGGACAATCTCGAACCCTCAAACGTTAAGTTGAATAAAATTCTAAACATAACATTTGTGTTTTATTTAAAATATCATTCAGGATAATCAAAATGGGGTAGAGTATCAATCAATATATCCGGGACTTGAACTCCGAACAATGATAAGATATCTATGTTTAATATTTATATAACTTAAAGCCAGTGGCGTAACTTCAAGTTTGAAGCCCGGAGACAGAATTTAGAAATGCACCCATTCCTTATACAGGGTGTAATTAAAATCTCTTGCAATATTCAAACCTCAGCATTCCTATGGGGAATGCAGTGAAATAAGGGCATTTCTCACCAACCTAGTTATTGAAATTACATAACAAATGCAATTATTGCAGGAAAGTTACACAAAATACACGTAAAAGCTCCCACAAATTATTCGAAATAATGGTCTGTCTTAATCAGTGACCATCAAACGGTTGACAACCATATTAGACGGTATTAATGTGACAATCGGTGTCTAATTCTTCACACTATGCACAATAATACAACTAATACTAAAGACTAAATTAATTAATCACTAATAACAGTTAAGCAACCAGTAGTCAACTAACAGTGCAGTGACACCTGAAGAATGGATGTCGATTCATTAAACTCGTCTGATTGTCGCCTAGATACAATTGTTTATCGATATTCAAATTCATTCGTTATCTATGTCTCGCACATTTGTTCGATTCCAGCGGCTCTGAAACTGTTGCTGCAAAATTTTCAGTACCTTTTTTCTCGAAAACAAGGCCATATCGATCACTTATCGTATAATAAAAATCTGTCCCTTTTTTTATTATCAGTGGTTTAAATTATTTGAAGGATTTCAATTACACGGTATATACCCATATATGCTGGTTTGTGTGTAACCGATGTTTTAATCGACTTCAAAAGACAAATGGGTCCAGTGGGCTCCTTACATGCATGGGCCCGGAGACAAGTGCCTCCGTGCCTCACAACGTTACGCCAGTGCTTAAAGCAACACTTCTACTGAACATTCAAACATTCAAAAACTAGAAGAATTTTGGCGAAAGAGTGGGCTGATATATTAATAATGCATTTCAATAGATATAGATCTTGGTAGGACGAAATAAAATGTAGCTGTCCTCAAGTTACGTAAGAAGTACTTCAGCGTAAAAGAAATTTTACAATTGTAAATTAAGCAAAATACTACATTTATTGTTAGTGAAGATGATTTGTTTAGTAGGAAAGTTGAAACTATACTTTACGTATATGTACAGTAGAAACTCGATAATCCGAATTTCGAATAATCCGAACAGCGGTGATTTGGAATAAAAATTCCTTTAATCCGAACAAAACTTGCAGAAACTAGACAGTGGAAAATGTGGATTTTTGTGATATATTTCCAATAATAGATGAAAAAATAATAATGACTAGTAGATAATATTGTTATTACAGTCACCCCAATACCCGATAATTCGCAAGTACTATTTCCAGGAATCCGAACACGCTTGGGTCCCAATTAGTTCGGATTATCGAGTTTCTACTGTATTTAGAATTACGTAAGTTGAGTAATGCGTAAACTCGAGTACTATTTATAGACATTTCAGGAAGATGAGAGATGAGATTTTAGGATTATTAATATAATATTTTTGTGTATAAAATATTATATTAAAGTGTATAAATCACAGTAAATAATTCAGACCATATTCTCTAATACAAAATAAAAAGAGAGTGTTAATAATGTTGCACTAGTAAAATACATAATTTTTTTTAAGATACTGACTTATTGTAAAAGATACTCTTTATAATTTTTCATTGTTTTCAATTCTTTTTTTAATTGTCTTATTAGATCTAATGGTTGTACCAATATTGATATGTCTCTACCAACTGAATTTAAACGATCTTTAACTTGATTCTTTTTAAAAAATAAATTTAAAGGTCTACCATTAATTTCAGTTAATACCCAATTTGTTAATGATAAACCATCACATGTTTTTGTTTTTGTTGATAAACCTTGTCGTGATGCTAAACTATCATCTTCAATACGTTCAATAACAGCTGTATTATTTTCTTGTATTATACCTAATGGTTGGCCTTCTGTTTCACGATGAATTAAAAATATTTGACCATGTGGTATCCGTTTTATGATAATATCGACCTACAAAGATTTTTTTTTAATAAATACATAAATACAATCCAATTAATTATTAATTAATTTTACATAAAGACCACAATAACGTGATTGAAGTAATTGATATGCTTCACTAGCTGATTTTATTGGTACACCACTAATTGATACAACTTTATCACCAATATGGAGGGCATTATAAAGACAAGCTAATTCTTTTTGTTTCCATCCACATACCCTAAATAATTAAATATTAATATACATTTTTTTTAAATAATTAAACCATTTACCAAACTGAATTGAATGCATCAACAAAAGCTATCGAATTTAAACAATCTTTTTTTCTAAGTTGTAATTTTAAGCCGCTATAATGTTGCATTTCCCTTTGTAATTGTAATACTTGTTGTTCTCTAAATGTTTTATAAGGTTGTGGTGGTTGTTGTAAATTATTAACCTGCCTATTGGACGGACCTAAAGGAATTATATTATTATTATTTTTATACTATAAATAAATAGATAAATATATAAATAAATAACGCCTACCTGGATCACTTTCTAAATTAAATAAACGTTCATAATGACAATTAAGTTCTTCAGAATTTGTTGCTTGTAATGAATCTGGTAAATTATCAAAATTAAATATTGCTGCAACATTTGAAGTACTACTACTACTATCATTTTGAGACGATGTTCGACTCCTATATTTAGAAAAAAAGTAAATTTTATAGGACTATTAAGGCGTTTTGCAGTACAAAACATTAACACAAACGTGATCTTTGGTGAGACTAACTAAGGGAGGTCATATTCATAGTCGTTCCTCAAAATTGAAGGGCCTCTACGAGAAGGACACCCTGAAACTGTGAACACGACGTTGAGGAAGCCTTCTAGGGATCCCTCTAGAACTGAGGAATGAATACGAATATGATCCTTAGTACGTTAATGTTGGTACTGTGAACTTTTCTATTATTTTTAATGAAATCTTACAAATTTTGAGGTGTATTTGGATTGGAGTCTAATCGTATAGCTTCAACACCAGGCACTAGATCATTATGTAAAACTGGTGGTGGTGGTGGTAATGGTGAATTTGGATCTCTTGTTGTTAATAATGGTGTACGAAATTCTGGTGATTTTGTATAAACATTATCTTTAGGATTTAATATTCTTAATTCATACAATTTCTGTTGTAGACTAGATACCCAATCTAACATTTGTTCCCATGTTTGTATTGTTAAACGTACACAATCAGTTTTTAATGTTAAAACAAATTCATATTCTTGTTCATTTGGACATATTGTCGGTGATATATGTTGTATATCATTTAAATATACAAAACAATCTGGTTTATGTAATACAGCAATTTTGTTATCAATATAGAATTCTAAAAATGCATTCTTATCATCGTGTACACAGAAAATAACCCAAAATTTCTCTTTTTTCTTAAAAAAAATGCAATAATTATTTTACTAATTGTAAATATCAAAGATAACTAATGCTCTAATATTATACCTTTTTTATGCCAGATGTTACGATTTTTTTCAACCATCCAGTTTTATGTATTTCACGAAATGATATATTACTGAATTGTGAACGTAATGAATCTGTATGTTGTTGTTCAGCCATTTCAATTCTTATACAATTAAAACATAGTTTTTTCTTCCTGTTTTTTTGTCTTTTATGAATTTAACTCTTCCATTTTAAAAATACAACTTCAGAACAATACTGTATTGTGTCTAAAATTATAATTCACAAATAAACAATGCAGAAATGTAATGATGATATTTTTTTCCGTCTATTTATTGCATAATAAATATTACTATGTAATAAAAATTAATTACCACATAAATTAATAATTGTGAAATGTAAATTAAGCTTAATTAGTTATTGTCTTTTTTTAGGTTAGAACTTTTTCTGTACGCTCTGTACGTTTAACCTACTGCTTTGACAGATCTGTAATTTAAGAGTTTTCTGAAAATTTATTGTTAATGAAATATAAAAATTAATAACAGAAACATAGTAATAATATAAATATTGCAAACAAAATTATACGTATAATTTATAAAAAATTAAAAACAGTTATTAAATCTACATAGTAGTTCTTTTGTAACACCATAGGCGTCCCGTGCATGCAAAGGGCCGAGGGAGCGTTTGGATCTCAATTCTGAAGTGGATTGGAGCGTTTCAGCTTTGACAATATACTCTAAACAAATATTTGTCTATTTTCTATAATTTTGCAAACTTTCAACGGTCTACTGCTGGTAGTGTTTGAATGCCGTTGCGAAATATGAGTGAAGTAGAAATGAGAAAGATTTACTACATACTTAGGGCTTCATGGACGGCGTCATCGCTCCTTATCCCGTACTGTTCAAACTTACTGTAATTAAAAAGAAAAACAAAAAATTATTAGAATAAAATAAAAAATTATGGTGTGCTGTGAAACTTACCCTTTCGGTGACACCTTTTTGCTGAAGTAGTGGTCCATTTAGAAAACACTTCACATTGATAACTTTTAGGATTTATTGTTAGTGGTAATTTCACCCCCGGCACTAGCACTGATTCACTTACAACACACACTGTTTCTAAGACACTGACTATTTTATTTCAATTAATAGATTAGAAAGATTTTGATGTTGACTCGTCGACGTCTTAGAATCAACTGATTAGAAACTTGTAACAACAAAGGACATTATGCAAGTTTATTTCGTATGTATCGTTGTTATCAAACATCGAAAACTTGTCTCCATACGTGTTTTGTACTATAATGTCGTAAAGTTTTTATCGATGTAACAGCTATGTAAACAGTGCAGGACTGGACAGGTGGGATATGGGGAGAGTTCCGCCGGGACTAATGAGCTTTTAGGGGTCAAATAGCGTTTGTGGGGGCCATCGATAATCCTTTAACGTATTTTTTTTGATCATCAGCTGAAGAGATACCTTCTTTTCTTGTAAATTCCTCTGGGGACAAAATAAGCCAATCTGTCCCTGCGTTTACCGAAAATTGTTTATTTTGTCCCAAATCGTTACGCACAGGTGTTTGAGGTAGCAGCTTGGGGGGGGGGGCTAGGCAGATACATATAGAAGCGAAAGTTAAGTGTGAAAAAAGATTATTAACACATTATAGATTTCCTGGATGCTTAGAGCCAAATTCATAGTCGTCACTCGAGCTAAACTCATACTCCACTCGAACTCCACTCCAACTCGACTCATACTCCACTCGAACTCCACTCCAACTCGACTCAAACTCCACTCGAACTCAACTTGAATTTGAATTCGTATTTTGACACTCGAATTGTTAAGAAATATTTTTAATAGCATGGATAGCGATTTTTTTGAAGCCTTTTCTTTCTCGATCATATAGTATTGTCAACATATTTATTATATTTTCATAATGTAAATTCAAATGAAACGTCAAAAAATTATGAAATATGTCAATTTCGAGTTCGAGTCGAGTTGGAGTGGAGTTTGAGTCGAATTGGAGTGGAGTTCGAGTGGAGTATGAGTCGAGTTGGAGTGACGACTATGAATTTGGCCCTTAGTTTGGTTGCAGGCTTTGCAGCTTGATATCGCCTAGGACTCCGGAAAGAGTGAGTACAGACTTAATTACGTTGTTCAAAGTAATTATAAAAACCCACTAGCATTAATTCGGTTGTTTAAAGGTTTGATGAAAAAGATTTTTCCTTATAACCACGTTGCAACCTACGCCACTGTTCTATATGTGCAAGTAGTTCATTTGTTCAGTGTCTATTTGACAGATTTACCTCCTTACCCCCACTACTTGATCATTTATAAATGTATGTCAAATAATGCTAATTTGACACATGCCGTTCCTGTTATCATTAGTGTTATCAAAAAAAAAGAGAAAAACGAACAAATACTAATTATAATATGCTTAAATTTGTTTAAATTTAATTAGCTTGATAATCTATTGTGTATAGTGTGAAAAATGGATTTTGATAGTCCTGATGTTATGAAAGATTTTCCAGGATTATATGCGTCAGAAATGAATAAACAATGTAGCAATGATAGTGATTGTAATTTTTCTTTTTTATTTTTATTCATTTAATTATCCTAAATAGCATTTAGATAATTTTGCATAAACAGTTTTTTTTTTAATTTTTTTGTAGATAGTGATGAAAATGAAAAAGTAATGAAAAAAGATATATTGATTGGTAAACGTAAAGAGAAAAAGGATAAAGAAAGAGGTTATGCGGCATTAGAAGGAGAAAGTTCAGCTGATGAAACTGTTAAATCTAGGTATAATTACTTAAATTATATTAATTAATTATATAATTAATTGGTAAGAGTAGGGCTCTTGGGTCTAGCCCCCTTCCGGTGGTCGTATGCAGTTGAAATTTTGTGGAAACACTATATGACCCACGAGGATATCAAAAATAAAAAAATCACCCCCGAAAAAACACCCCTTATTCGGTAA
>JAZBHA010001252.1:0-25568 GCA_037464855.1 Iselma pallidipennis | reverse complement strand
ACATTACGACCTAAGCGAAAGAAAACTCTAAACTTCGTCAATATTTAACAGAAAGTGAGAACGATAATTTTTTACTTATTCTTTAATATGAATGTATTTATAACAACATGTACATGAATTTCCTCAATTTATTCCATTAACTTTTAAATGAGGGTGTAATTATCTTATAAAATCTTCATAGACAACATGTAGACTGACCTTATCAACATTTTAAATTCTAAAAATACATTCATATTAAAAAATTTGATAACACTTCACTTTATTGGGAAAATAATCGATTATCTTCTCTTCGTTGCATATTTTTTAAATCAAAAAACCCATTGACCCAGTGTCGTACGTCGAATTTCAAAAATCGTACAATTCCATGTTACGACACTGTCTCGTTGGTTATACGCATGCGCAGTAATCATAGCCGTGCATTTGACATTTCTATGACAAGTCAGTTTTATTTTGGTGGCTGTCGAATGTGCGACGAATATATTCAATGTTATGTGTACGTTTAACGTTTACAAATAAAAAAAATCCGCAAATATGAATATTTTACAAATAATTTCCGTATTATTGAGTGTTTCTGTGACAATTTGTTTAGGTGATAATAATGACGATTTTATTAAAACTTTACATGGTCCTAAACCGATCGAATTATCCCGGAAAAGTATCATAATTAATCGACAATATAATGACAATGCAGATAATTTCAACGATAATCATCAAATTACAAAAAGATCAACAGTTTCTATAGCCAATAATGATACAATTATACGAAAAGTAAGTCTGTTTTTTGTCCCTCACCAATATGACGCATAATTACCGGTAATTTGTTGTGTTTTTTTCCCGTTCATTTGATCACATGATTCCCTTGATCTATGCCAATAATTCTTTGATATTTTATTTTGAGAATACGGTAGTTCCCCGCACAATGATTTTGCATATTTACGAACAAAAAACAAAAAAAAAACAAAGGAAAAAATCACAGTAGGCCATACTATAAATTATGAACCAAGTTGCGACATACGTGTGTTATTAGTTACACAAATGCACAGCTTACTGTGATGTTTTTTTTGTCTTTTCTCTATCATTATTATTATTATTATTTTTAATGTACTATAATTTTTTATGATTTTGATTATTCAGATAGAACGACCTTTAGAAAGTTTGAAAATTATAATTATTTTTTACCCAAAAAACCTGTTTGTAATTAGCAGGGCCGGACTGGCTTACCTTACAAGAAAAGAAGGTATCTTTTAAGTTGATGATCAAAAAAAAGAATACCTTAAAAGATTATCAGTGGCCCCATAAAACTCATTTGTCCCGGGTTAAATCTCCCCATATCCCCCCTGTCCAGTCCGGTCCTGGACTAATTTGTTTTTATGTAAAATATCAGTCGTTATATTATTATCTATCTATTCTAAATAATATGTTGTGTAGATAATTGAACTTTAGAATAAATTATGAATCATTTACATGTGAAAATAGACAACAATATGTTTACCCTGTAGAATTATCTACCCATATATTTTTCAATGTTCTATATTATTATTATTATTATCTTTTTTCCTTTGAAATTATCAAAGTTCTAGATGGTTTCTTTTTATAGTCCATTTATTGAATAGAAAGATTAATAATGACTAATAATGAGATACTTCCTGTCATTTTATCAAAATGATTATTAAGAAATTTTTCATACTCAATTTTCTTTCTTTTTATTTTTTAATATTTCTAGATGAATTATTTGAATGACACTCATAAACAATTAATGGTACATTGGGTTGGTGAAGGTAGTAATGTAATCATTTGTTTAGCAAGAGATCCAACACCGTCAACAACAATAACAACATCCTTACAAATACCAATTGGACCATCAGCTGTTTATATTTCATATGATTATGGTGATACATATATTAATAAAACTGATTTATTTAAATTAACAAATGGTAGTTATGCAACTTTAGAGAAATTCTACAATCATCCAAAATATAATACACATGTAAGTATTTTCCATGGTTTTTTGTCTTTCAATATTCATGGACAGTAGAGCATCGATTATCCGGAAACGATACTTATCTGGAATCACTCGATTATTTGGAAAACTTGATCCTCTGGATAATCGACACTCGACTGTATTCCAAATAAAATATACAGGTACGTCCAAATAAAAGTGTGGTCTGGGGACCACAAGAGCAAAAGAAATGAGAGATATTCGCAAGAGGTAACTAATGAGACGATTTCCTCTATTAGTCTCTCCCGAAATCATTTGCAAGACACCAAAGTTGTGGACAAAATTATGAAAGAAATAATTGATAGGAGTGTTATGGGCGCATGTATTTACGCGCTGTACAACGCAATTCAACATTTTGTTGGTCCTCCTTTGGCGCACATTACCGCAGCAATACGATTTGGCAAAGGGACGACAAGTGACTTTCATGTAGATGGTGATATTTTCTCCCATTCATCCATCACCATCTTCTCTAATTCGTGTTTTGGTAGTACATCGGTGCTGGCGAACCCTCCTTTCCAGCATAGCCCATAAATGCTCAATAAGGTTGAGATCTGGACTTTGTAGAATCCACTCCAGAAGTTCAACTCCCTTCCGGCGGAACATGCCATACTGGCACTTGATGTGTAGCATGGGGCATTATCTTGCTGAAATAAAGTGCCTAATAATTTTTTCCACGACTGTATGTTATCGCACTACCATATTCCTCCTCAAGACCTCACTTTTATTTGGATCTAGCTGTATATTGTCAATCGAATAAGAAATACCGATACAATCAACGACACACGTCTTAGGGTGTACACGAAGAGATTTTCATCTTTTAATTTCTTAGAGTGAACTAGAGGGGAGATCTTCTCGTGTATAGACACCCTTATAAATTGATAAGAGACGTGACAGTAAATTGTTGTTATTAAAAATGATATTTTTTCTTGCAGTTTGTCTTCGCTGATGTAATAAATAATTATATCTACGTAACAAAAAATCATGGTATCGATATTGAACGTGTAAAATTAGATTTTACACCGAGTGATATATTATTTCATGAATTACAACCATCAATATTTTTAATATTAGATAAAAAAGATATAATGAAAAAATTATATATAACAGAAGATTATGGTAAAACATTTCGTTTATTACAAGATTTTGTGAAACAATTTAATTGGTTAAAAGAAACAAATGATTTATATAAATTAATTATACAACGTATTGAACCAAATAATTTAAGTACAATTATATATTCATCAACATTATTTTCAAATCGTATAGCAACAGTATATGGTACAAATATAAAAGATTTTTATATAAAAAATGATTATATATTTACAACAAAACAAACACAAAAAGGTCTATTAGAATTATATGTTTCATATAAATTTAATAAACAATTAAAATGTATATTTGATACACAATTACAATTACATAGTTATTATATTGTTGATGTAACAAATGATCGGGCATTAATTGCAATTAGTCATACAGATACAATATCACATCTGTATGTTTCCGAAAATTTAAATAAAAATAATGGCCCGATACATTTTACATTATCATTACAAGATGTTTTATGTTATTTTCCAAATAGTACATGGCATGATACATGGCTACAGTAAGTAATAATAATAACCAATAATAATAATAATAATTATTATTAATATATATTGTTTTTAGTCATGTCTCTGAAGAAGCATTCGCTGATGTTTATAAAGTTGAAGGTTTAACAGGCATCTATATAGCATCAAGAGTATTAACAAAACCAATTGGTAATAATTTAGGACCACAAAATCTAGGATCAGTAATAACATTTGATCATGGTAGATCATGGCGTTTGATTAAAGCACCTAATACAGATATCGAAGGACAACAAACATCATGTTCAATACATAATAATTGTTCATTACATTTAAGTCAGAAATTCAATCAATTATATCCGGATACAAGATCAATCAGTATATTATCAAGTGAATCAGCACCTGGTGTTATTATTGCAACCGGGGTTTTAGGAAAATCATTAAAAGTAATTTAGTATTGATAATCACTTACTCCTATAACTTATTTATTATTGTTATACAATAGGGTCATTATGGTGTTTATATTAGTACCGATGCTGGTTTATCATGGCGACAAACATTAAGAGATTTATATTTCTTTAATATGGGTGATCATGGTGGTATATTAACATCAGTTAAATATTTTAAATCACGTGGTGAAACTAGATATATATTATATTCAACTGATGAAGGTGAAACATGGAAACAAACACAATTTTGTAATGAAGATATACGTTTATATGGTTTAATGACTGAACCTGGTGAGAATACAACAGTTTTTACAATGTTCGGTTCATTACCACAAGAACATCAATGGATTATTATTAAATTGGATTTAATTAAAGCATTCAAATATAATTGTACTAAAGTAAGTATCATCAAAAACAGTAAATCGTACCATTTCTTGTTAATTTTTGCTTACTTTAGGATGATTATAAACCATGGTCACCAAGTCAAAGTGATGAGAATCGTAGTTATATACCATGCGTATTGGGACAACAATTGACTTATCAAAGACGTATGCCTCATGCTAATTGTTATAACGGCTTAAATTATGATCTACCGGTGTCAATGATGCCTTGTGATTGTGATATTTACGATTATGAATGGTAAATATTGATATTATTAACGTATTTAAATTAAAATTTTTCGTTTTAGTGATTTTGGTTTTGTGAAAGATAAATCCGGTAATTGTATATTAAATAAAACATTAAATTATGATCCATATAAAATACCAGATAGTTGTAAACCTGGTCAATTTTATAATCGTACTAAAGGTTATCGTAAAATCCAAGGTGATGGATGTATTGATGGTTTTAAAAATCATTATATCCCAGAATTGATACCATGTCCTATAAATGATGTACAAGATTTCTTATTATTTGCACAACGAGAACGTATATCACGTTATAATTTAATCACAAAACAATTAGAAACATTACCAATACGTAAATTGAAAAATGTTATTGCTATTGATTTTGATATGAAAAATAATTGTGTCTATTGGGCAGATATTGCAGTTGATACAATTAGTCGACAATGTTTTAATAATAGTAATATAAATAATGGTGGTGGTAATGAACCGGAAATTTTGGTATCAAGTGATTTAGCATCAATTGAAGGTATGGCATTAGATTGGATATCGAATACATTGTATTTTGTTGATGGTATGCGTTCAAAAATTGAATTAATACGTACGGATATTAATCATAGTGGACGTATGAGACGTACAGTGTTAGGACCGGATGTATTAAAGAAACCACGTGGTATTGTATTACATCCAAAATTGGGCTATATGTTTTGGACTGATTGGTCAGCTGAGAATCCATCAGTGAATCGTGCCAATTTAAATGGTAATAATATATCGAAATTATTTGGTAAACCACGTGTTGAATGGCCAAATGGTATAACAATTGATTATATTGCTGAACGTATCTATTGGGTTGATGCACGTCAAGATTATATAGCTAGTAGTGATTTACATGGTGATTATTTTAAAATACTTATACAGAATGATGATAGTGTATCACATCCATTTGCTGTTGCTGTATTTAAAAATTATATCTATTGGGATGATTGGAAACGTAATGCTATATTTAGTAGTGATAAAGATACATTTTATGGTATTGAAATAATTATGAAACAATTACCGGGTTTAATGGATTTAAAAATATATGGACATAGTGTACAAACTGGTATAAATGCATGTACGAATTCAACATGTCCATATATATGTGTTGGTGCACCGAAAATTGGTCATAGTAATTGTTTATGTCCAGATGGTATGGATGATTATAATGGTAAATGTTTATGTCCTGGACATGTTCAACCATATAAAAACTATACATGTCCCAAATTTAATAATACCTGTAGTCCGGAACATTTCTCATGTAATAATGGTTTTTGTATACCGAAAGGATGGCGTTGTGATGGTGAAGATGATTGTGGTGATAATTCGGATGAATTAAAATGTGAAATGCAAACATGTCCACCAAATTATTTCATATGTAGTGATGGTAAATGTATACCACAGAATTGGCGTTGTGATTTCGATACAGATTGTACAGATGGTAGTGATGAATTGAATTGTCCAAAACAGAATTGTACAATTGATCAATTTACATGTAATAATGGTCGTTGTATTAGTAATAAATGGAAATGTGATGGTGAGAATGATTGTCGTGATGGTAGTGATGAATTAGATTGTGTCATAAATGAACCATATTCATGTAAAAATGATGAATTCCATTGTAAAGGTGGTGGTATTGAATGTATACCACCAACATGGCGTTGTGATGGTGAAAATGATTGTCGTGATGGTAGTGATGAATTAGATTGTAAAAATAATACATGTACAGATGGACAATTTTCATGTGGACCACCAACAAATCGTTGTATATATACAACATGGGTATGCGATGGTGATAATGATTGTATTGATGGTAAAGATGAATTAAATTGTACAACAATAACAACACCATCAACAACAAATATTGAACAAATCGATCAATTATTAACAACGAAAAATGGTACATGTCATGATTGGATGTTTAAATGTAATAATTCGAAATGTATACCATATTGGTGGAAATGTGATAATGCTGATGATTGTGGTGATGGTAGTGATGAATTAGGTTGTCCATCATTTATATCAACATCAACAACAACAACAACAACATCAACAACAACATATAGACCTATAACATTAAAACCAGCAAATATTTGTGGTAATAATCAATTCCGGTGTACATCAGGTGGTGGTTGTATATTTTCATCATGGGTATGTGATGGTATGGAAGATTGTGTTGGTGGTGAAGATGAATTAAATTGTGATCACATAGTGAATTGTACAAAAGATCAATTCAAATGTCGTATGGATGGTAGTTGTATAGATAGAAAATTCGTATGTGATCATAAATATGATTGTCCAGATGGTACCGATGAATTATCATGTGAACATAATAATAATGATAATAATAGTAATAATAATAATAGTCCAGCAACACCAAGTTGTTCCATTGGTTATTTTCCATGCGATGGTAATACATGTCATCCAGCAGCATTCTTATGTGATGGTAAATTGAATTGTAAAGATGGTTTTGATGAACAGAATTGTACAAAACAATCACGTATCTATCAAGTATTACAAATGGGTATTGATGAACGTGGTATTAATGGTAATAGTTTATTATTATATTGGTGGATACCAACACCAGATCGTGTTAAATTAGAATTTCAACCATCTATATCACAAATTATGGATAATGGTTTAAATGATAAATGGTTAAATAAAAGTTGGACAGAAGAGAGTGATTATAAATTTACAAATTTAAAACCATTTACTAAATATAATATGACAATATATGTACGTATACAAAATACAACAACAATATTTCCACCAGCAAAATATTTTATTGCTACAACTGGTGAAGGTATACCAACAGAACCATGGAATATTACCGCCAAACAAAAGAATGGTTCACATGTATTGATAACATGGAACAAACCAAAACAACCAAATGGTATTATACAATATTATCAGATCTCTTGGTATCCACCATTACCACCGATTAAATTGAAATTGAGTGGTAATGAAACTGCACACTTACTGGCGGCTGATTTCCAACACAATCTAAATTATACATTTTATGTAAGTAAAACCAATTCTTGTTTAAAAATCAATTTTTGTTTATTAATTTATTTTTATTACAGGTGACTGCCCATAATCGTAGATATGAAAGTAAACCATCTGAAACGACAACATTACAATTTGATGGTGATTCCGATCTAGATAATTTACAAGAATTAACAGTAATAAAAGTAACAAATAATAGTGTTACATTATCATGGAAATATAATAAAAAGATCTATGATGGTTTTATAATTGATATAATAACAGATAAACCATATCCAAAAATGAAATCACGTAAAACCAATCAAACATCTATCGAAATTAATAAATTATCACCTGGTGTACGTTATCATTTCAAATTGAATGCATATAAAAAACAATTTGATGGTCCTATATCTGATGTTATTGTAACAACGAATGGTATACAATTACCAGAAATACAATCATTACAAGGTGGTATTACTGAATTAGGTACAACGGCGAAATTGAGTTGGGAACGACCGAAAGATTCTAGAAAAATCGATTGGATTTATGGTATTTATTATGGAATTAATGAAGAGGAATTATTTGAAAGTAAATATCTATTTTTGAAATTTTCATCTAATAAGAGAAATAAAAATGTATGTTTTTATTATAGAAGCACGTGTAACAACTCCAAATTTAACGACAACTGTTACGAATTTAGAAGCATGTGAAGTTTATATGTTTAGTGTTGGTATTGTTGGACCATATGGTTATGGACCGTTATCAAGGAGTTCAGTTGAAATACGAACGAAATTGAATAAGAGAGCACCACCCAAAAATCTACGGGTAGAGCAAGCTGGTGATAATCCATTAGGAATGAAAGTTGAATGGTCACCATCATGTCCTTCTGCTCAAGTCTCTTATATTGTAAATTAATTATTATTATTATTATTTGAAATTTTTACAAAATAATGGTTTATCTTATTGTAGATTGAAGTCCATGAAAGAACTCTTAATCAAGTATGGACAATTAAGAAAACAAATCCAAAGGAACTATCACATACGTTTATTATAAAACATGGTGGTATATATGATGTACGTTTAGCCACTGATGATCCGGATGCAATTTATACAAAATATGTAACATATATTGGTCCACAAATACCACAACCATACGAAGTGAAACCAGCTATAGAATTGAATGGTAGTTTTATTGTTTATTGGCAAGAACGTGATTTACCACAACAAGTCGGTCATTATCAATATGAAGTATTAGTTAGTGAGGGTAATGAATTAAATGAAACAACAGCTGAAAAATATTTAATTGATCATCCACCATTCATTTATACAAATACTACATCAAATATGTATACATTTGCTGTACGTATTAAAACTGATAATGGTTATAAATCAACATTATCTGAACATGTCAGTTTAGCAACTAGTAATATACCAATGTCAAGTACTAGTTTAACATTAATATTAAGTTTAACATTTATCGGTTTAATTGCCATTACTATTTTAATTATATTTATTATCAAACATCGTCGTTTACAGAATAGTTTTTCACGTTTTGCTAATTCACATTACGATACAAGATCAGGTGCAGCAACATTTGATGATCATAACGGTTTAGAAGAAGATGAAACTAGTCCACAGATTATTGGATTTTCCGATGATGAGCCTTTAGTAATTGCTTAATTTTTAGAGAAAACAAGAAATTAAGACTTGAATTTTTATCAGGGACGATCGATTAAGATACACACATGCATATTACTACACCAAAAAATTGTCGATCTAAATATTTGTCCATTTTAATAATATTGTGACTATTCCAGAATTTATTATAATTATTATTATTATTGAAAAAAAAAATGAGAAGAAACAGACAAATAAACGTATATTGACCTAGTCGTAAATATTGTTGTAATGTTTCTCCTAAATAGAATTAAATATAGTTTTTAAGATGGTGTGATCTACGAAATACCTACCTACCTAGTTTCTGTTCTGTAGTGATGATTTTTTCCTCAATCATTTCTATTTTGTTTACAGGTAGTTTTGCATTATTTTTTTGTAGAAAGTCCTTTAATTCTATTAATTTTAAGTCAAATTTCTGTGATACAGTTAAGTTAAAACAAGAAGAAAAAAAAAGTGAATAAGTGAAAAGGAATTTGACTGTTCTCCTACTACTATAATGATGTTATTATTACTATTATTATTATTAATATTATAACTTGGATGTGTTAAAATAAATGATTTTGATTTTCAGAAATTTCTTTTTCTGGCCCCATTTCTAAACCAAGCGACAAATGACCTGGTAATAGAAAGCTATAGGTTGTTCATCGAAAGATGAGCTGATCGGTCAAAAAAAACATGTGTACAAATCAAAATGTTGATATTTTTTGGAAGGTTACCACCACCACTATCTTCGAATATCTAAGACATACGTTTCTTCGCAATCTCTTTCTAGATATCTGATCTGCACCCGCGTTTGTACAGGACGTATAGCTTAACTTGAGTCGTTATACTTCGTTGCAAACAACCAAACAAACAGTTGGATTCAAACGCAACTCTACATCTTTATCTTTATCTTTAAGGCGTTGCTGGGCAGTTAAAATCAATTCAAACGAAATCCATATCTTTATCTTCTTCTTCAGCTTCTCTCCACTCATTTACAGCTGACAAACTCGCCCAATAGTAGATAAGTTCACATATGATTTAAATGTCCCACTAAGCTTGCTGGGCAGAGCAAGCTAATCCTTGAACAGTGAGGACGATTGAATGGGCCATGTGCACCCGCCCACTCAAATGGTAGAAAATGATGCAATTATGGACTTGAACCATCTGAATTGAAAGGGTGCTTATACTTCCAACTTATAGAGCATTATTAGAGACACGTGGATAATGCTCTATACGTTAGAAGTATAAGCTCTCAATTCATATGGTTCAAGCAGATAATAACTAGTGGAAAAATTGCGTCATTTTCTACCATTTGAGTGAGGGGGTCAACATGGCCCATTGAAATTTCCTTATGAATATCCATAAAGAGTGAGAAGAAGATAAAGATAAAGATTTGCGTTTGAATCCAACTGTATGTGTGCATTAGAAAAAGAGACGTACAGTAATGTATGTTCGTATTAGTTCGAAATTTTATGACCGATCAGCTCGTTTTTCAATGAACAGCCTATATCTACAACATCTATCACTAACAGACTATGGGCCATGTGCACCCCCAACCAAATGGTCGAAAATTGCGTCACTTCTTCCACCAAATGTGAAAAGTACAGAGTGTACCACGGTATTTCTCCTCGGAGTAGGCCATGACTTGTGAACGTAGTGCCGTAGCTTGGTCCGATCGCGTGTCGGTAATGCAGATCTCACGATGATTACCGACTGGTCAAATTGTTGAAAAATTAATTGACGTATTGTTTTTGCTTAAAAACTTCTTGTTTTTAAATAAATTTCGAGGAAAAAGACCCTTAATTAATTTGCATGAGTTATTATTAGTTGTGAGAATGATTTTTACATTAAAACGTCAACAACTGTCAAATTTAATAAAACCTGAAACAAGCTACGGTCCTACGTTCAAAAGTCATGGCCTACTCCGAGGAGAAATACCGTGGTACACCCTTTATAAGCGCAAGCGCCCTAAAGAACTGACGCAATTTCCCACCAATTGGGTGGGGATTAACATATGACCCATCCGCCTTGGAAAGCCACCTGAAACGTGAAACAACCCCAGCAATATCATCCGCCACTTATAGAAACTTTGGGACTTAGAAGGAACTTAAGTGGTTTCTGAATTTGAAGACGCTGTATTTTTAGTTTTTAGAAAAAGTAAATTATTTATTTATTTTTCCTTTAATTACCTTTTATACAACAATTAAATCGTACATCAAACAATTAATTACGTACTATTAACATCAATTAAATAAATCAACACAGTAATAATGACAATAATACTGATTAGATTTAAGAAATTTTGTAGATTTTTTTTGTTAAGTTCCAGCCACTTGCAATCCGTTATAAATTAATTGAAAAGTATAGTCGTAGGTGTGTTGCTTGCTTGATTAGTTGGTTGGGTTGGTGTCGTTTTTCTACACCATTTTCATGATTTCCATATCAATTATGCAGATATTTCACTGCATTTTCCGTGCTCTTTTTCAATATTGTTAATTAATTCCGATAATAATTGCATTAATGGTGAGTGAGTCTGATGAAAGAATCCCGGACCGGCTACAGTTGCTGGAATATTATTATTATTATCGTTATTATTATTTCTACCAAATCTCATGAAATTGCTATTCCTGCCGAAACGTAAATAATTACTACTGCCACCACCGTTACTTCGTTTATAATCTGCATAAGTAGATGGTGATATATCACGTTTGTTGCGTCGTTGTTTGTGATCATCTTCATTCTGAAAAATATAAAACAATCATTGCCTGAAAAATCAATGAGAGTATTGATAAATCCTACATCTACATTCCGTCCAAATCGGATATAATTCGAATTTTTATCGGATGCAGAACGTCTACCAAACCGCAAGAAATCCTGTTTACTTCGTCCAAACCGGATGAAATGATCATTTTTATCACCAACATGTCCAGATCGTGTTGGTCGTGCAAAATCATCATTATACAAATTATCTGTATCAGATGAATCACTACGACGTTTGATTATTGCTGTGATTCCATTACCTGTACCATCAACATTAGCACCACCACCATTATTCCGTCCAAAACGTAAGAAATCATTATTATTATTTCTATGATTGTTATTAGTACGTCGATAGATATCAATATCGGGTTCATCAAAATAATCTTCTGTTGAGTAATACAATGATTCGTATGGATCAGGTGGTGGTGGTTGGTACAGATCATCATTGTTAATGTAACACCACACTGTATGTTGAACTAAGACGACGATAATACAGATAAATGGTATTGATGACATAGTTAATCTGCAAAAAGAGAAAATCGAATCATGGTATCAATTTCTCTTGAGCAGCCAAGCTAAGCTACAAGTTCAAAAAGTTGGGATAATTAAAGTGGGAGCGGGTCAGCGGACAATATAAGGCAGAAGCCCGACAGGGCGAGGTTGCATATTATGATAATAAAGGATCTTTGGTGTACACGAAAAGCCACTAAAACTGAAATTTACGCAGTAAAAGAGTCTTATAGATATTTTAGATTGAGAACCGCAACAACCATCGAGCAAAATATATTTTGCTCAATAAGATAAAGCATTATTTGATCTGTGGGCCAAGAGCTTACTGGTCTAACATTGGGTAAGCCCAATAGACATTTCTCTACTCGAAATTTCAAAAGAATTAGTCGCAAAGTTAGATAAGATCAACTGAATGGCAGTATCTAACTGCTGTCTTTGGGCGCGTTCAACGAACGAAACGCTTGGAACGCTTGGAAATAGAAGCACTAAGGGTATTCACATGACCCTGCTATTGCCTTGTATTAGTACGCGTTCGTATAAATACCAGACACTATATCTACGACTTGTCAACGCACCAAATGATAAGAGAGAGACGGCACGCATGTCAGTTGCATTTGTTCACAGCTGTTAACGATACGAAGTTGAGAAAACATGCCTTAACGCTACTCTCATCTACGAGACCTTGGCTATTTCCCCCACCTACTGGAATCGTGTAAATACGAGGTCTCGTAGAAATAGCAGTGCATTTGTGAATACCCTTACTGTGTTTTTGATTACTTGCAGCTGCTATCTATAGATTCATTAGAAAATATGCAGCAATATTATCGTGAACCAATGAAAGTTAGCGCAAGTGTAAAATATGCGTCCAGTGAACTGTTGTTGGCAATCGTTTTAACTGCTGACATTCGCTGAACGCACCCATTGGTGAATTTAGAATGACCTATTTGTGATAACAGATATTTATTGGTAATCATAAGTTCTTCTTTTGCCGAAATGTAATAATTTGTTGCAAAAGTTGCACAGTTAAGCCTCTCTCACACCAACACGAAATTGTCGCTGCCGCGAAATTCTCTCCATCTGAGTCTATTGCTGCGTTTTTGCTTCACTGTGAACACTCACATTTACCGCCATGGGTTCCGAATCTCAAGCTATGCTGTTGCTGCAGTGGCAACGAAAAATCGCGCTCGTGTGACGGAGGCTTAACTCATATTAAAAATCTATCGCATAAGATAATTAAAGGCCTCTCTCCGCAGAAACAGGGTGAATTAAAAAACTGGAAACCCACCCACTCACCTAGCTATGATTAAAGTTTAAAACGACATTCAAAAAATCATTAATTTTTTAATAATAAATTGAGGGTGAAATGATGACAATAATCGTGTTTTATATAAGATAGTTTAAGATTTACGTAAAAATATAAATGAGAATATGAAACATTCAACAAGTATCTTTTGATAATAATGATAATAATAACAATAAAAAGTAAGGTACAAATAAAAGTAAATTGATATATGATGAGATTATGAGAAGTCATTGGTTATTGTTAGTATATGTGTTGAATGTAATAGGAATAGTAGGGTTGTGGTGTGAAAATTTCATCCCTCTTCTCGTTCTTCGACACAGATAACATAAGGTAGGTGTTAGTAGTGGTGTTGGTTGGTGGTGGGTTTAATACAATATGTGTCTCACGATTTTATCTGTCTTCTACCGTTGTTGTAAGAGTTATAAGATCTTGATAAATGGTACGTGCAAAAGATATAATTGACCTATCATAGTTACACAGGGGTGTCGTTTCTATTTTCACCACCATCACCGACCACCACCAACCACTATAACAACTTCATTATTACTCATTTAGTTATGTAACTTAATTCTACTATGAGGGTAATTGAATCTGATACAAGAGAGATTAAGAGAATCTGTTTAAACAAATAAAAATAGAAATTTCAATAAGGAATATTCGTGAAAAAGTTGTCAATTATCCAAAAAAATCTCATAGTTATGTAACTATATGACATTGATTAAATACAAAATCAATGACCATATCAATGTGTTTAATTAATTAATTTATGGTTTCCCTCAAATTAATTAAATAATTGACAAAGGGGTAGCAAATTCATGAAAATTACAAATTATGGGAATATTGACTAAATGTAGTTTTTTAAGTTCAGTCATCCACAAACATATTTTTAAGCTAAAGATTCTATAATAATTATCTGTTAATGCGCTTAAAATCCGATTAAATGTGGCCAAATTAAATATAAAACATGTTTCCATTATACCGGTCTAGACAAAGTTATTATCGTATTTGCCTTTGGTTTTATTATATGGAATGGATGAAATTAGGTCTCGTCAATGTCCACTGTATTCAGAAATACAATGTACTATACCTATATGTATAGATAAAATATAAATTATGTGTATAGTTTATGTGGGTGGTTGTAATGTTCAAATCGACCTTTGATTGTAATGTAGGTACATATTTATGTTAAACTAGTTTAAACTAAAAGGACTAAGGAAATGACAAACTCATCCTGAATACAAAAGTTACATATTAACAACATTTATCCATTTGTTTTATGCCTTTATAAGGAGAATTTACACAAATTCACACAAAATGTTTCATCATTCTGCTACACCTACTATTTAAAATATGATGTCTAATTTTTTTTAGGAATTTTCCAGAAGAATATTTGATTATCTCAGAAATTTATCTACGACATGCATGAAATTCTGTGTAGGGGTAAATGGAAATCTCTTCAAAACTTAGAAAAATTATATTCTCCAGATTGAATCAAAATACAGGGTGATTCTTATATCGTTTACATAAATTAAACCTCAGCATCCCGATGGGGAATATAGTACAATAAGGGTGTTTTGCGTGGTCAAAGCGAAAAAAAAATTTTGGGCCAAAATGCTCACCACTGTTTAATAGTCCCTGGAGTCGTAACTACCCTACCGTAATGTTGTTGTCTAGCTGATAAGAATGCCAATATCAGCATTACGTCGCAGATTTCATTTACCTTGAACGACACAATTCCTAGTAACCTACTTATTGAACCACCTAACACATGCAATTATTGGCGGCCTTTTCCACACACGATACGTCGAAAACTACCCCAAAATTGGCCTAAATGATGGGCCGGCTCACTCAGGGACCCCCTAACGATTGGCCCCCACCTTAGACGGGGTTTGACTAGACGGTATGACCAGGACAGACGGCGTCTCATTTTGCCCACGGTGCACAATCATACCCCCCTAAACACCACACTAATTAATTAGCAATGCTGATCACCGAGCCGAATTCACCCACAAATACTCAGGACCATTACGACACGATACGCCATACACAGGCAATAGAGGACTGTTACGTCGCATTTTTCCCCCGCTTGTCGACATGTGCTCTCTACACCTGTGCTTATCACTCAGCACATTCCTCGTTATCTCAGTCTGGCACGTCTTGCAATTGTGTGCAATTCCAGCGGCTCGTCAACTGTTGGCCCATTTTTCAATGCCGTTTTTCTCGAAACCGGGGCCATTTCGACCCCCCATCGTATAATGAAACTCGGCCCCATTTTTGGGGCCCTATACGTGGTTAAATTTATGTAAACCATTTAAGAATCAGGCTGTATAGGTATTATTTCATTGTTTCCTAAAATATTATCTATTTATCCCAAATTCAGTGTGGGTGGAGAGAAGACTGCCCACGAAAACTTCGTGAGGACTTGCTTACACCTAGAATATCGTTTAGGTGTCAAAATAGTCCTCGTTGACGACGACGACGACAACGATTCTGTTCAGAATCCCACCGGTTGTTTTTTATAGAGACCGCTATCAATCGTTTGATTGGATTTTGTTAACAAAATTTACGACTTCAGTCGGTCTATTATTATGGATTCGGTAGCACTGTACTCAATAAACAATCATTGATCAAATCTATGCGGTCACTTTAGAGAGGTTTTACTCCAATTTAACTCTATAACTTGTTTTCAATATAATAGTTTCTTTTAGCCTCCCGACAAACTTTTTTTCATTCCACGATACACATACATATGTGTACGTGTGTCCGGACGTGTAAATTGGTACAATCTGAATATTTATGGTTGTAATTATGTTTCCAGGATGTTGGTATAGACGACACATACACATATAGGTAGAGACACCATATCTATATGTAGGTACGTATACATACATACAACATGAATATTTCGCGCATATTCACCATGTCAATATTATGCAAAATGAAATTTGGCGATGATCAAATTATAAAGGTCCATGTTATAATCAAACGGAATTTATAATTATCAGTAAACGATTCATAGGAGAGAAACAAAGAAAAAAGGGCCAAAACGATTATTAGGTATACATTATTGCAAATCAGGGCCACATTTATACTTTTTGGAGGCCCTAAGCGCAATATCATTATAATGCCGCAAAAGAACAAGTTTATTTCAGTTAATATTGAAAAATAAGTTGTTTATTTTGCAACTATAACTGGGCTGTTTTTTATATTGTTTGTGAAGAGTAGGGCTTTAAAACGTGGCCCCATAGAGAGGGAGCTAGGGCCTATTGCGCCTTATGGTAAATGCGTCCCTGTTGCAAATAATATAAAAATGTAGGGAAAGGACGCATGATGACAAAGAGGGTGTAGTCTATAAATTTGCAATTATGATGAATGAACTTGATAAAAATAAGTAGTTATTCAGTTTTATGCTAAAATTTATCAATATTTTTTTAACATAAATGTATAACTGAGGTAATTATTTTTGTCCATCAATTTAATGAATAATTACATTGATAATCGATATCTATCAAGACTTATGAATATAAAACCCCAAGTAATAACTAAATAATTCATTTACTATTCAACAACAAAAAAAAAATGAAGTTGTCTGTTGTTAATATTGTTGTTCTATTCGCGATTATTATTGCTACTTGCAATGTGGTTTCATCACAAAGTCTTACTTCACTCTTACAAATGCCAGGTATACTTATAAATTTATATTAAAAAAAAAATTGTTTAAAACTTTAATTTTTATAGAGCGAGTAATTGCTACTACACAACAATCAGTTTGTCGTACAATTAATTCATTAAATCAATCCGTTAATAATGGTGATTATTTTTCTACAACTGCTATTACAGAACAAATCAACAATGTTTATAATCAATTTGAAAATAGACTTGAAACAATATTCAAATATGCTGTTGGAATTCTACGTCGATTACGTGATTTTCTAATTAGAGCTTTGACTATGATAGGGAAATGGTTAACGGCAGGTGGACGACAAACACTTGGAAGAGTTCTTGACTATTCACTAAATCAATCGATTAAAGCTTTTGGTTGTTGAACAGACACCAAAAACAAATAAAAGAAGGCAATATCAATTATAATTTATTGTTATTTGGAGAATGTTTTAAATAAAATATTATTTGCAATAGTTAGTTAGACATAATTCTCATCGTAAACAAGCGAGAATCTTTTTGAAAAAGCATCTAATGTACACCCATATGATGATCAATATTGATAATAGCTATTTGTTTAAGAGCAATTGAATATTAAAATATATATATCTAAACGAGGATATAACTCCAAATAACCCCAATAACGTTTCACGAATATTTAACAAAATAATCAATTTGTTTCGACACATGTAGGAGGGAGGAATTTGTTCGTTTTCTTTTGATTCCATTGATTTAACACATATAGTCGATTCATTGGATTTATTCCCATTTTTATTAGGCAACCCATTCTACTCGTAATGCAAAATGCACGGGCTGACGAATGGGTTGCCTAATAAAAATGGGAATAAATCCAATGAATCGACTATAGTTCTTGATAAATACCAATAGTCAACTTTATTTATTCCGATTGATGCAAAACCGATCTTATCAAGTGCTGTACCGATGATACAAATCTTATAACTACTCAGTATTCCCTTTAGGACTTTTAATCCCGTTATGGGAACTAGAGAGTTTCAAAATATTCAAACTATGTATAAGTAAGTCACATTGGGATACAGTAGCGGATTTACGCACAGGCGGTGGAGGCGGCTGCCTCGGGCCCACAGGCAGGGGGCAGGGGGCCCACACATGACAAGAAAAATTCATATTTTGCATATTGTCCCAGTCTCTAGTTTTTTTATGTTTTAAAATCTATTGACAATCTTTTTATTCAAAGAATAATTCTTGCAATCAACTTTGCCTGAGGAGGCCCCCTATCTTACGGGCCCCTACAGGCAAATTATTATTGATGGAGCCCCAAAAATCCGTAACGCCTCGGGCCCTTTGAAGGCTAAATCCGCCACTGTTGGAATATGTCTTATTGAAACCCGGTTTTCTTCCATCTGTTAAACAGATCGAATACTAAATAATTTAGAAAATAACTGCTTTCTTGTGAAAAAGGCAAACCCCAATAGAAAGGGGTAGATTTCGATAGGAGACTCTGTGGTATTTAGATACACAAAAGAACACCCACAGATTCAAGAAAAAGCTACAAATTTTATTTAAATATGAACTTCCATCTTTACCTGTAATAATAATCCTAATAACAAAAGCACGAATAAGCGTGTATGAAATAAATCAAAAATTCTTGCTATGTAAAATCGAAATAATTCCATGAAAGTTTTACCAAATGTAATAAACAATAATTATGTGAATATTTTAAATTATTGTATTATAATAATATATAAAAATGACTCTAGGGTATAATTAGATGGTTTTGGGGTTTCTGTAGAAAAGTTTTGTGTTCGGGGTTTTGTTCGATGCTGGTTGTTGTTACTTGGTCGAGAGAGAGATATATTCAGGAAAAGGTTTCTGAAAATATCATACTAATTTTAATTATGATTATTATTATTAGGAGGAGAAATAATTGAATTTACTGCTCACTTTCACCTTGTTTTTTTCGCTCTTCTTAGGTCGAAATTATTATCTTCCCATTATTAATTTGTTTATACGTTGATCTTTAGATATAGGAAATTATTCTAGTGACAGTAATAAATGATAATAATAGGTACTTTGATATTCAAAGTTGGAGATGATGGGGTAGTAAATGGAGAATGGAGAGCGTTTCAAATTTCATCGTTTGAATTTTCCATATAAAAATGATGACACTAAAAGGAGACAATGTCGATGCATCTTGTATCAATATAATCAATTAGTATCAAAAACTACCAAAATTGATAATAAAATGAGTCAATTACAACAATTTTGAAGGCATAAGAGCTATTTCTGTAGTTTTACCGAAAATGAGCCACTTGGCGAGACAAGTTGTCTGATAAAACAATTCAAGGAAAAGTCGGTAAGATATACAGTTTTAGGGCCGGCGGAAGGCAGTAAGCAGGTGATGCTGGGCATAAGGGCGCTTGATATCAAGGGGCGCCAATGGTACGGGCACCTCGGACGGATAGGTAGTCATATAAAAAAATATTAAATTAATATGAATTTGATAATGGCAATAATTCTAGGGCGCCATATAAATTCTTGCATAAGATTGCCAAGCACCCTAGCGCCAGCCCTGCAAAGTTTTATGTTTTTTTTTTAACTTTTAAGCAATTTGATAACAAATATTTGAGCTTCTGATTCCTTCTCAGGGGAACGTATTGCAAGATTTTTGCTAGGAAAAAAACTTCATATAACAATACAGAAAAAGTTTATGGGATCGTAATTAAAAAATTGTTACCTAAATTAATACAGATTATGTACGAAAGACATGGAACAATAGAATGATTAGTTTCTAAATTTTGTCTTTAAACAATAAGCGACTTTTTTAATTACTGTAGTTTTATTGAAACAGATAGAAATAGAAATAATCAGTTTTTGATTAACATTTTTCTTTTGGATTAGGTTTTTAAAATCTAAAGACGAAACAAATAAAAGATCGTTTTTCTCATTATATTTACTTTATCTCAATTTACTGTAGAACAGAAAAAGCAAAAAGACAAAAACCGTAAATAGTTTCAAGTAAATTATATACACAGAGGCGCATCCACCAAAATTGATACTCTTACCAAATTCGTTTTCTGATCAATAAACAATACAATTTTATTTATAAAAACAATAATAAACAAATAAAAATTGACCATTGTTCAAGGTTTAATAACAAAAAAAATAATAATTCTCAATTTACCTTTTATTGTTGCACGAGTTTGTTTCCAACAATTCTGTTGAACAGGAAGGACGACGAAGGAAGAAAAAAATTTTCGTTTCAGTTCTGTAGCACAACTGGTTGCAGATCAACAGGCGTTTCAGAAGGATCCTGGGGAAGGATAAAGCTTTATCCTTTCAAAAGCGCCTACATACACACATACACATCACAAAAATTGGCAAGTAGTGGGGGATTAAATACGCCATACTATTGGTTGACTCCTACGATTTCCACTGTATATATGGCAATTTTAATTTATAATTTTGCAACATATAAGTATAGAGTCAAGTTTGATTTATAATATTTTGTAATAGAACTAGAAACTAGAAATATATATAGGATGCAACAACAGTTTATTAAAAGTTTATGTTTCAACAACAAACTATTATTATAAGGGAATTATCGTCGGAAAACTTACTAATTGACAACTTAATTATAATTTGTTTGCAGTAATTCATTTCAATTTGAAAATCAGTTTTTTTGAGAATACGGTCATTCTTTTTGGAATTTATTTATTTGAAAATTTTTATCTCAAATAAACTTAAATTCGCTCCGTTTTTTTGTTGTTTTCCAAGAATTTCGCCTTGCAACCAGATCATTTATCTACAGAGAAAAACCGGCAATTCCATAATTGAAAATTATTTTTCAACTTCGTTATTATTGTTAATGGTAATGGTGGTTGGCTGGTTGGCGGTGGTAGCGGCGACAGTGACTGTATTGTGCTTACAGTTGAGAAAATTCCTGTTCTTTCCTATATCTCTGACATTTCGTACAAAAGAATGTCTCTTTATGACTTAATCCAAATTTATCGTCTAAAGTCGTGAGCATTAAATATCAACTGTCGCACCAGTAACGGCTTGAATTTAACATGATTCTTTCATACATATATTGTTTTGTTTCCTTTTGATTCAATCCCTTTTTTTTTGTCTCCTCCTCCAGTTAGAATTAGTTATAATCTTAATTTCAGTTATTTTCATTGATTTTTAACGAATCGTTAAACCTCGATACTTGTCAGAAACATGTCGTGGATATATAGTCTGATCGATGCCTTTAGGATATTTTCCTTATTATCAACACTAATCCCCAATTGAATAACGACGTGAGGTATATAACGTATGAAATATAAACTGTTAGGTTTAAGCCTATAGTAGAGAGACTGATTTTTGTTCAGCCTGAAGCGAATGTTAGATATTTTGTTATTTTTGTTAAACAATGTACCTATCGATGAGGTGGATTGAATTCACCATAAGCATAGAGAAATGAAAACAGAAAGAAAAGGAACTTTCTATTTCAAGCTTTGATAATATGATTTAATTGTATCAAATTTAATGTAGCAGAAATAGTTTTCTTTGACTCGAAAAACAAGCATTAAACGCTCTGTATTCATTTTAAACGGGATTTTAGTCGTTCTGTAACTTAAAAAAGATAACTCGAAGACGAAAGGAAGAGGTCCTGTTAATTTGAACAGCCGATATTATAAGTTTTTAGAGTTTCTTATGAAATTCGATACTTTCTGTCTTTCTTATTAAGGCTAATTTCCACATAGGCTACTGGACGGCGGCGTGACAATGCGGGCTTTCTATAAGAAAATCGCCGGCTCAAGGTACGATCGAGTTGTGCGACCGCTGAAGGCGCTGTAATATCAGGGGCGCAAAATTTTAAGAATAATCTGGTTTTTACATTCATTAAAATTGAAATAAACCTCTCAAATTTTAGAAGATTTTTCCACCGATTACACCAAATTGAAGAGAAAGTCCTCTACTTTATCTCACTAAAAATTACATTTCGTTAACTTGATCATTACTCTTGTTATTAACGAAAAACTAAAATCAAAATAGTGGAGACGCCGGGTAAATTTATTAAAATTGTCACAAATTCCTCAAATTGTAGAGGATTTCCCCGCCAATTACACCAAATGAAAGAAAAAGTCCTCTACTTTATCTCAGTGAAAACTACATTTCGTTAACTTGATTATTACTCTAGTTATTAACGAAAAACTAAAATCAAAATGGTGGAGGCGCCGGGTAAATTTATTAAAGTTGACATAAATCTCTCAAATTTTAGAGGATTTCCCCCCCAATCACACCAAATTGAAGAGAAAATCCTCTACTTTATCTCAGTGAAAACTAAATTTCGTTACCTTGAGTATTATCCCGGTTATTAACGAAAAACCAAACCCAAAATGGTGGAGGCGCCGGGCGATTTTATAAAAATTTGAAATCAATCTCTCTAGTTTTAAAGGGTTTCCTCAACGATTGCACCAAATTAAAGAGCAGGACCGACTCAAGGTACGATCGAGTTGTGCAACTTCCCATGAAGCTCTAATATTAGGGGTGCAAAATTTTTAGAATAACCTGGTTTTTCCAAGTTTTGTTTCCAGTACTCGGAATTGCCTTCGTTTTTTTTTAGCGGGAGAGCGCAAAAGTGAATTCTGAACAGGGCACAAGAGTAGTTTTTGAACAAGGCGCAAGAGTAAATTTTCTACAGAGCGCCGAAAGTTCTTGAGTCGGCACTGGTTGTCAGAACCCGTTTCATCGACTCATTTTTTCCTACGATTAGAATTTGTACGATGCATAAAAAGAGGATCTAATATAATAATACAGCACAACCACCATTTAGTCCTCTACATATGCGTAATAATCGCCTCGCCGGTGTCCAGTACGCTATGTGGAAATTATTCTTTATTCTTCACCAAAGTACGAAAATTAAAATAATTTATTAACTATATTTTTAGAATGTCATAGATGTATTCATTTATGCATTTTTTAAACTTCTTTGTTTATAAGGACTGCATGTATTCTATCTTGATGTGCTCAATATTAAATTTATTTCATATGATAAAATAAATTGAGACGCTTGTGTTATTATTAAATCCGACTGATTTTTCATTTCATCAATAAACTATACGCCTGTAAAAACATTTAAAAAGGTAGATATTTGCTTTTAGTATATTTTTTTCTAGGATATAACCGTGGGGCTTCAATAAATTAAAGCTAAATATAATCTAATAGGAACTACTAGTTTGCTAGACTTTATAATTTATAATTTATAGTTTATAATAAATTATAAGCATAGAGACACTGTCTAATCAATATAGCGCAAAGCAACCTGTTTCCCGCCTTTTATTTAATAATAAAGGAAAATTTCTTTAGGCGTAGCTTAACTATTTCTAACTACGATTCTGGAGCGATTCTGGAGTGATTCAATAATGTTCTAAATATGAAACACACGGAAATCAAAGGATAAAATAAAAATTTCAATAGAAAATTAATATGCCTTCAAGGCATATCAGACTTGGCGAATGAAAAATAATGTATAGAAACAAGGAGTAATTATGAGTATAAAGGAGAAAAATTCAAGTATACGGTTATCGTTATCAGTAAACAGACGAAATTTTATGTCAGAATTTAAAAAAAAACCTAAATATCTATTGTGGTGGCTGGGATATGTTGCTATAAATGGCTATAAACAAATTAATTAATATTTATATAATTTCTCTTTGTGTACGTTTCTTTAATTGCTCTTCAGTAAAACTGTATTTCAGTTTTTGTGGACTTTTGTACACTATTTGAAGAAAAAAAAATAGTATTAGAGAATGAACCGAGCTTTGCATTTAGGTGTTCTTGAGAAGAAGATGCGTCGTTATATCGATCAATTAGCTTCAGCTATTGAAGCTGATTGCATTAATATGGTCAAAGATATAACTGATAAAGTTAACAGGTATTGGAAATACAAACACAATACTTGAAACGAAAAATTATTTGTTTTGTTTGAAGATTACAGGAAACAATATGTACGTTCTACATTCAATCAATTACAACATGTAGAATATGAAAATTCTAATAATTTAAGAGTAATTGAAAATTATTTGAATAATGAAATTGATCGTTTAATGTAATTATCATCGAAACAACAACAACGTATCACAGAATTAGAATCAATTGATAAGAAACAGATACAAATAACGATAAAAAATGGTATAAAATTGAATTCACAAACGATAACAGTAACAACAACAATTGATTACAATAAAGTACCAGAAAATACACCAGCAACTTGTGAATGTTGTGGTGATAGTGATAATTATGGATTTTCTGATCATTTAAATGATTAGCGCAAAAATTAAAAATACAATTAATTATAATTTATTTTTTTATAGTTAATTCATTCCATCAATCAAGATTAAGTTAATTTTTCTATTTTTCTTACATTAGTTTTTGTGCTTTTATGTGTATTTCCAGTTTCATCAATATATTGAATTAAAGTAATTTTCATCGCTTATCTTGAGGTTTGTTAAGATTTTGTCTTCCAGATACTTAGGTACAGTTGTCTGTAAAATAAAAAAAAATGTGTTTCATAGACGGTATTGTTCTACACATTATTTATTGAAGCAATGGAGTAAGCTAAAGCCGCTCTTTGCCGCTGCTCAGGGCGATTGAAGACGCTCATTCTTGTCCAGAAGCGACACTTCACATTCTCTCTCTACTGCGGACACTTCATTGAATGATTTAAATGCAGTACGCAATTTAGCGAATTTGACAATAAAATCAAACAACAAACATCATACGAAAAGGTCCTAAGTAGTGACGTCCTCCTGAAAGTGGGCCCCCGAGTTTGCACCACATACTCCTTCACGGGCATGTGCTCCTGATTTAACCCTTCAACTACGGGCATCTGAACGCACAATAGTATATTCAGTTGGATTCAAACACAACTCCATATCTTTATCTTTATCTTTATCTTCTTCTGACTCTTTATGGATACATAGATATATATATAGAACTAGATACAGAAAATCGGTAGAGGGGGTAACAAAAATTGACGCCAGTCGA
>JAZBHA010001251.1:0-25587 GCA_037464855.1 Iselma pallidipennis | reverse complement strand
TGTCGCTTTCGATTTTACCACCACCGCCACCACCACTACCACCAACCAACCACCCACCCACCCAATTTTCAATTCTCTCTCACACTTGTATGCAGATCGCTATTCAATTTGAATGACATCATTAACGTTATCGTTGGAATTGCAAAGCGCCTATGTTGGATTTATTCGGAGTTTATGGCGTTTCCGTCCATTACTGTCAGTTGTGCAAATATTTAGAGTCGTAAAGCTGCTCCTGTTTTGTTAACGGTATGGTCGATTCGATAAAGAACTGACCTAATCATGATGCTGATTTACTACAGGATTGCTATTTTGTAAATTTACATAAAACACACACATACATACCTGGATTTTGATATTTTTTTTTAATACTTGTATCACAACGTGTTAAAAAATGTCCTTTAGGAGCGATTTGAGATAAATAAGAATCAATAATAATAGCGGCAAAAAAATTAGCGAGAAAGATTAGTGTTGTTAGTTGTGGGAACAACCAAGTCAACTGCGTGTTCTTATACGTCTTTTGATTGTCCTATACAGTTGAACTTCTTGGGAAAATATTCACGTTTCTGCCAAATTATAACGGCCAAGATGAAGATAAGGTACTAATAAATTTATATTAAACATCATGTCTTGATTTGCATGGTTGTTTATGATGTATTCACGCTTATTACTAGAATAATAAAATTTATCGACGATAAAATTTAAGACCAAAATTGATTGTTTTCCGGTTTTGTTATACAGTCTTTTTTTGCCTGATATACCTATATTTTTGTTTACTTTATTTTTAAGAGATTGTAGGTAGATTAAATTACAATTTTCGTATCGATATCCTTTTTTCGTACTTTCCTTCTAAGTTTATCTAACTTTGAACGAGATGAATATCAGAAAATGTTCCAATAAGATATTGCTTTGGCCTCTTTAGTCAACCAATAAAATTAGCATTTTAATTAAATTTGGCTGATTCACGAAGAGAACTCAATCGGAAATTCGGGCTATCTTTAAAAACTCGTGTGTTTGATGTTAACTTTTAACAAAATTATTAAGACTTATTGAATGAAAATATTTACGTGAAAAAAGGGAGCCGTTAAGAGAAGGATTTTTTTTTTTGAAAACCATACATGAAAATATTGTTCATAAAACCAAACCAATAGCCGTTTATTCTTGTATTCAGGCCATCCTAAACCTTTTAAATGCGTTTCGTTTTACAATTCAAATTATGATTATTTAGCACAGTTTCTGAATCCCCCTACAGCTTCCATTGTGTGTTGTTTGAGAGTATCTACATTATTTACGTTTATTTTACCAAGTTTAGTGGAAATAGGATCAATAACAAAAAACGAATTTCGAATTTGATTTTCCAATCCATTAAGCTAAATTTCAAACTTCAGTAAAATTTGTATCGTTTTTAAATAAATCATCTCTATCTTACCAGAAAAAATCTGAAATCTGAAAAAAAATAATTTTAATATTAGTTGGAATTTATAACCACATTCATTTTAAAAAGCCAATGGTTGCCCTTTTTCCTATAAATATATGACCGACTTGTATTTGAGATACACACACAAGCTGTGGTTTAGTGATTCCCTTTATTTCTGGTGATTCTTGCCGAAGCCACTGGCGTTATTGTTTTGGCGCGTTTCCAATTACAGTTTAATGTAGTTTGGAAAAGGGTTTGCAAACTTTTAACCTCCCTGGATCTCTATACTTGGTTATTTAGTTACGGAAGACTGGTGATGCAGCAGTTCCAACCTACTGCCGCCGCCACCATTCCATCGCGAATGTGTTTGTCGTTTCGTACCAAAAAGTTTTCCTTGTGAGATTATTAAAAATTATTCTTCTACATAGTAAACAAACAAGAAGAAAAAAACTAAAAATACGGACGGAAAATGGTATCAGTCAATAATTGTTCTTGGTCGGGATTTTGGAAGTGAAAAGGACTACCTAAAGGAAAAAGAATCGTAGTGGATGAGGGTTTTTCAAAGTGATGGTGGTGTGTCTCTCATTGACTCATGGTTGTCAGAAACTTGACTAACGATTTTTCTTCATCTTGGTTCTTTTATGTCCTCTCTCTTGTACCGGGAAGCTTTTTTTTTATTACTTGCGGTTGACGATCGGTGTCGGTGTTGAATAGAAAGCTCCGTTTCTTTACAGTATTTGATTCCTTTTTTGTGAGTCTGTATAAAACATCTTTTTTTTTCGAAAAAAAAAAGATGATGCGGTAGTTTTAAAAAAGATCCTTAAGATTGATATCTTTTACCAAACCATTATTTTGATTATAACATTGAATAATTTTTACAGAAGTTGAAATTGTTGATCGATTGTGTAGACAATTTATGAGAAACGAGTGACATAAAAAGGACTATATATCGTGATGATTTTGTTTACTATAAGCTTATCAATAATTCATACAAAATATTCTTCCGGCAGACAAAAATAAAAAGATAATTTGCACATAGTATTTATATGGTTGAGATATTTATTATACGATTGTTGTTATCAATGTTGAATTGTGAATTTTTCTTCTTTATTATTTAAGACCACTTACCAATATGAACGATAACTATAGTAGTTGTATAATAAAATTGATAAATACTGTAGAAGTTGATCCAAAAAGATGTTGTCGATGTATCAATTTTTATTTGAATCAACTTTATGTAAGGGGGTTGTTTAAAATCTACCCCAATCTGTGAAATGGCCATTTATCGAAGTATAGTTGCGAATAAAATCCGGCGACTATTTAGGGAATTATTGTCTGCTTTAGTGCCGTATCGCTTTACGAGGTTTTTAAAGGCGCCAAATAATTGCGTTTGGAAAAAGAGTTTATGTGTATTTGTGCGATATTTTTAGGTTGTTAGGTGTTTTTTTTTTAGTTTGTTTTTAAATATGTAACAATTGGTCATAGAATTTTCCAATAAGTACGTTTATTAATACAAATCTTCGTTTAATCATAAGATTGTGTATTGTCTAGCCCAGTTTATATAATTTCTAGAATCGGAACTGGAACGGAAGATACCATGCAATAACATTGAAGCAATAATATCCCTAGATCCTGCCGGATGTGACGACGACAAGACAATACTTCATGTCAATCAGATGAGTTTAGTGCCATGGTCGTTGGTAATTCAACAGCTGATTTATTACATTAGATAGAGAAAATGATCTCTGGTTCCAAACGAAAAGTTACGATTTACAGATACAGAGAAATGACGAGCTTTATGAGATAACAACAGTAATAATATACGACATATTATATACCTATATATTCTCATTTTGGCTCTATCAAAAGTTCATTTACTTTTTGTAAAATATCTTCTGGCGAAATATTGTAAACGGAGAACCAATAAAACAGTATTAAAAACAGAATCAAAGAGAAAAGAAAAACAACAATTCACATTTCGTTTGCATATAAAATATTAATATCTGTTATTAAATGAATAATAAAATCATTTACCTGTACTTATTGGTTAGAGGTTCCGTTTCTTCTAATACTGTTGCTACCAGGTCAAGGGAAAATTTCAACAGACATAAATCGGAAATAAATACGAACAAAAACAGGCTCTAATTGACCAATATGCAGTGTTTTTTTTTTGTAAAGATTATCGAATTTAATTTAAAGTTTTTTGTAACTTCAATTATAAATATTGCGTGTTCTTTTTTTTTTGTTGTTGAGATTTATAATAATGAAAATTGTCCGTAAAATAATTAGATATTCAGCGTTGTGAAAAGCTCTTTGTTAATCAAATAAACGTAACATAACATTTCAATCATTTGTGAGTACTTGTGAAAGTTGATTTTATACTGTTGGGTCGTTCAACTTGCTATTATAATAACAAAGTTTATTTATAACCAATTATGTTGATGATTTCAAACTGATTCAAAAGGGATTACATGTTTTATTTAACACATAATTTATATTCAATCTTAACAACAAATTTCGTTGTTACATTGTTATTAACATATCTTACTGTTTATGTTATTATTATTATCATTATTATTATTATTATTCATACAAAATGTGGTAAGCGTATTATTTCGAACCATTTTACGTATTGTTGTTATTACCTTTAGAAAATACAGAATACAAATAGAAAGATATGCTATCAACATCTCTGAAAATGTATATATATATTTCATAATCCTGTCGTTTTAATCCTAGTTTGGACGGCAATGAATAGCCCCCAGGTGATGTACACAGAATACAACGTACAGCATGAGGTCTAATAAGCGGTTTTATCCTGTAATTCAAAGCTAAACTGCTTTTGCAGTCTAACGGTCCGTTGTATTTTAGGACAAAATTATGTTCAATTTAATTAACTTGGCCAAGAGAGAACATGTCCTATGTTACACAGTGGTGGTGTGTTGTGTGTTTGGTAATGGTGGTAGTAGTTGGTCCTTTTTATATGCGGGTTTGGGATAATGTGTAATAGTGGATGAAAGAGAATTTCTCTCTTCTATGTAATATTATGATGTGAAGAGAAGAGACACAAATAGATGTATGTGTGTGTGTAGTAATGATGATGAAAGTGGTCGAATTACTGGTTATATTGTAATTGCTAAACTATCACAAGTAAAGCTTTCACATACAAGTTATTTTGTTCTATAATAATAGTAAAACTAGTTCATTCCCAAAGGAAATAGTAGTATTCCGTTCCCAAATTTCGAGAATGTTTCCGGTGTATAAATATTAAAAATAAGTTACCATTTATATTTTATTACCGGTACGTGTTAATAATAAAACGGAATGGATGGATGACCCGTTCTCTCCGGTAATGTCGAAAACTAAATTCTCCACGTCTCCACTTTTTGTAGAGACACGTGTATAACTTTCATTAACCTCGTCCGAAAATTCGTGAATAAAACTATGAATATAAACCATAAAAGATGACCTAAAAAAAACAGGTTTTAAATAAAATTGTCGCCAATTTCTACAAGTATTCGATACTATTTTAAATAATTATGTATTTGAAAATGTTGACATTTTCGCCCGGCGCCTCCACCATTTTTGCGTTCCCCATAAAGGACTTATTTCTTCTACTACTACTACTAATGTAAAATATGAACTTTCAATACTTTTTTAAGTCGAATTATAATCTGGTCTTTGTTTATTTTGCGTTTGGATGCTATGAAATTTGCAACATTTTCGTTGGTGCATTGTTACTAATGTTGTGTGCACATAAATCTTGTTATTTTCAACCATGACCTGCATGCACCACCACAATGTTTCACAAATAATTACTTCACACTAGGCAATAGTAGAGGTCATGCTATCTATTCATTTAATGTACTTGAAAGGTTCGATCAATAAACTCGAAGGAATTGTTGCACAATGTTTAATGCTAATGATAACGCCTAGCGATAACAACAATATTTTCCACGATAATTTCTGAAATTTAATCAACCCGACATCTATGATATTAATTTAGATTATATTGTAATATGAAATGATTCAGTTTTGGGGGGAGAATTTTCTCTCTTGTTATATATGGCAAATATTGTTTTAAGATAATTCTTTCATCCTTGTTCAATATGATGGATCGTCGGCTACTTTTTCAAAATAAATTACGAAGCGACCGTGTTTCATTATGTTAATGTGTATATATAGAAAAATTGTAACACACCCCCGTCGTAAAAATCGAATCGTTTTCATGTTCCAGCATGCATAATTCATTATTGTTCGTTCAACAGTTGTTTCCTTCTCGTAACACCCTAAAATAAACCGATTTTTTTTTGGGTGTACCTCCCTTCTCGATCACATACAATTCACAATTGAAGTACTTCTACATCAAGCTGCGCTGAAGCTTTTTGTTCATTCAAGTGAATGTCTAATGTCTTCTATTTAAATAATTGAAAGTTGTATAAATATAAAATGATTACTAACAAAGTCGAGTTATATGGATGGTGGTGTACGTTATATTTTAATAATATACGTATATGACAAGCAATATGTTCGGTCATATTTCACATATAACAAGTTTTACTTTTGTAGTTCTGTTTACGGACAATGTGCCGTTTGCAAATTGAATTTACGAGCGTAGCACACGTTTCATTTCAATGTCAGTTGGGTGATGTATTGCTAAATTTATTTCACAAAATGCTGAAGTTATCTTATTCCAAACGGATACCGGGTGTACCAGTGGAGTCTTTTTTTTAGACTTTGGTAGTTGTTTCTCTTTGACTTATTTAATTACTTTTTAGCAGAAATTTACAGAGTTACTGAGTCCTTTGTTGAAATTATATATCTATAACTATCTGCAAAATTTGCTGGAAATTCATCGTCGTCTACTATTACGTTTCATATCTTCACAATACAAATTACTCCGATATAAGTTATAAGGCAGTGATATCTCCACTGTATGATTCATTGTTCATTATCCTTGGTGCTCTAATGAAACAATAGTGGCTGCATAGCTTTATTAATAGAAGTGACAGGACAGTCAGCCAGCCATCCAGCTAGCTAAGCAACCAAGCAAGAGAACGAATAGATGACGGGCATGGTTTATAAACTCTATACTCTTGACGTCTATCATTGAACAAGTCAGTTAATGTCGTAAACTACAGTAGTCCTGTTATTGCTTTCAGTTGTCTACAATATTAGATATTAGTTACTTTCAACTAGCTGTATAGGTATTGCGTGATTCTTGAATACGTGAATCGACCCATTTGTTTTCTTCTTTTCTACTCGATAAGAATGTTATTAGCTTTTAACTAAAAACTCACAATTCATTGGTTCAATCTTTTATGAAAATATATGCAACATATTTTTTTCTTTAAGACATGATTGATGCATCCAGTTCATCATAAATTTCTTTTGAAAACAGATGCCTAAAGAAGAGGCAGTTGACATTCTCATGGATTTATGTCTGAAAAATCTGAAAAGTTTCCCAGTTAATTGTTTGTTGTACTTATACTATTTTTATTTGAATCTTTACTGCTACTACTTACAATTAGTGGCCTTTAAATATACATAATACTATATCTCTGTGCATTATGCATTTTCTTTAGTACTTCCACGGTATAACATCATGTTTATTCATAACTGAATGGACCGTAATCAGGGTAGTTAGGCATTTACTTTTTATGCTTAAACATGATCAAATCTAAGCCACGAAATGTAAATAAGCAACTAAATTCTGCTGCACTCATTAATTGGTATGAGTTGGTAGGAGGAAGGGTTTTTCGTTGTTGTTGTTTTTTAACCCATCCTTTCAAAATGCAAATTAAATCTACTTTTTATTGAATTCTAGATTGTGTCTGGTTGCTATTAAATGCATAGTTTTTAATGTTATTTTCAAACTAAATAATAATAAAACAAAGAGTGGAGCGAGTGGCAGACTTAAAAGGGTCACAATGAAGAATCCATTGTGTCCTGCCAAATACAATTTTACAGTTACAATTTCCGTTATCAAAACAACACGATAACGTGATCACGATTATGTTCCTTTTGTTCACGATTCTCCAAAACAATTGTCATTTACAAAACGGTTGCAATTTCAATCTTTATTTTTTTTTCGTTACTTCTTTTGTTCAAACTGTCGATGAATTAATAGAATTGATAAAAGTCATATTTTTCTCTTTATAATTAAATGTGAAATTCAAGTTTCCTTTTGTTGAAACATGCAGACAACCTGTTCATTTATAAGATGCTAATTGTGTAGGTATGCATATAGCAGGTTCCAAATTACATTACAAGAGTATTAGGTACATTAAACAATCAGTTAGCAACATCTTTACAAAACAAGAAAATAGTAGTATTAATAACAGTAATAAGAGAAGAACCAGTTTTTCTTTTTTCGAAGAGTCATATATGTAGTGTTGGGCGGATGGAGCGCCGCGTATATATTACAACATTGCCATACAGAGACAAGATCCAGGTCGTATATTTGGCAAAGTAGGTTCAAACCAACATTTTGGCGGATCCTGATGTAAACGATGAACAGCAAAGCGATGACATAGTGTGTAGGCGGGGTTGGCAAGAAGGCGATATATGATCCTACCGGGTCGCTAAAAGCCCGCAAGGCCAACCGCGATATAAGCCGCTATATACTAACGCAGCCATATCTCACTGTATCCGGTCGCTGCCATCCTGTCTCACTTTAATATATATATCTATATAGGTATATAGTGTGTATTTGTGGTGGTTTTTTCGAAAAGTGTTTTTGGAATTGGCGAACGAGCGGGAAAAAATCCGATGGTATCTACTAATGAAACTGGCGCTAAGAAGATTATGGATCTGTTGACTAATTTGTTTGTTGATGTTAATACTTGAATAACGTACAAGATTAAACATTAAAAGTGATTAATTGAAAGCCAGATGATGCCGGGATGATTTTAGGGTGCATGTTACAGGGGGAGGTTATTCTCTACTAACTTCATCCCTTCTCTGTTAACAAATAAAGAGGAAAAAATCCTCTTGTTTTATAGAAAGAGAGAGTGACAAGTTGGGAGAGAAAAATCTCCTCATGCATACGCACCCTTGAGTGAAATTCGAGAATACAGCAAATGACAAAAATGTAACTAAAGATAGAGAAATTGACCTTTAGGCCAATAAACTGCTTAATTACTATAGAGTTTCCTCAGATTTATGTGATGCATCAATTACAGTTTGAAATTACTAGTCATAAATGGACGAATTCTCACCATCCAGACACAACTATCCTCAAATACAATAGTATTTTATTACGCCCTGTGGAGATTTGTAGTGTTACCGCTTTGTAATTTGCAAATGAGCCTTTCTGGTGACAATGATATTGATGATACTTTCGGTAGCATATACTATTTATATTCTTCGTGAGTTCATCCACGTGTACCAACGACCATCATCAAGAATACGATTGTTCTTTTTCCAGAATTTTCTTTGTATATCCGAAACCTGAGCTGCACCAGAACTGCCCCCTTTATTTGGGACGTGTTTACAGTCGAGTTTCGACGCTTAATATAATTTACACAGGGCCAAAATATACACACACGTATAGACACAAACATATAGTATGTACGACGACTGGGTAAACTCTATTGTCATCCAGAAAAAGTGGTGAATGTGCCATACGAAAACGTGAACACACAAACTAAAATCGAGAATGAACCAAACGGAAATGGTTGTACGAAGTTGGAAGGTATGAATAAAGGGAACTACCCCAAGTCACAAGACCTTGCTGCTAGTGATTATTTATTAGGAAATATTTTCCTGATTTATTATTCGAATTCACTTATACTATAACCACATTAATTTAATATGCAAAAGTTATCCACTGAACTATAAAATTCAATTATTTAAAGCAAATACAATTATTATTTTATAATTTACTTTCTTGTAATATTTGTTTTATAACTCGGTTTGGTGATAGATGACATTCACCTGTGACATATGTCCGAAAGAAATTGTTGAAGGCCCGTTCTTGTTTACTTTGGCTTTTTTGTCCACATTCAACTTCACTCAACTTTGTGACATGCACATAAATATTAAATGACAATGGGATGGCATATGTGGAGATTGGGGTAAACATAAAATGGACCGTCTTGGTTCTTCTTTCTCTTCTCTCTTATTTTTTTTTTTCATGTTTAAGATTGTTTTATAAAGAAACTTCCATTATTGTATTTAGGAAATACAGTGGTCGCCGTCTATTATAATCACTTTGGGACCTGCCCTTTCCGATAACAATAGCCGACTGATAACATTAGACGGGTGATAAAAAAATTGTGATTATCGAACTTAATTCATTACAAACAACTATAGAGCACTTTATACAGTCGTCCGAACTCAACATATCACAAAATCACAGCCGAATACATACTGATGCACATGTTTATCCCTTATCCCTCTCACTGGGACAATATGTTTTGCAAAGGTAAAGGTTATGCTTCAGGAAATAGATCTAGTCACATATTTTGTAAGAATTATTGTCAGGCACTCATGTAAACAATAAAAAGTATGCTTCGGTTAAAAGTAACTTTCGAAGAAATCGATCATTTCCACAAAATTGATAAAAATTAAAAAAATTTGTCTCTAGAATTGATAGTAATAGCCGAAGTTTGATTATAGTAGACGGATTATTCTCAACTAGTTTTATATAGAGAATTTTGGGACCGACCCATTTCGATAACAATGGCCGATTGATAACACTATCCGTGATTATAATAGACGGCGACCACTGTACTTGATATTTTGCGTTAATTAAAACTGTTTTCAACACAATAGAAGTTGTTTTGTCTGTGAATCAGGGACTGCATGTTTTCAAATTATTTATGGGGATTTGTCCATTTGTAATTAAACAATGGAAACAATAGGAAAATGGCTATTAAAAAAAAAGTTATATAGAAGCAGAAATTGAAATTATCAGAAGAAAGAGTTAACAAAATTGCGTATGCCGTAAACCATCGGGAAAGGTGATTGCACTTTCTTTGCAACAACGACTTATAAATTCAACAATGTTGTTAAATGATGTTTGTTTTCACACCATTTTTAAATGTTGTTTGTGTATGTATTTATGTTGGAGAGATCTTTGAAAGTACCCAAGACAGACAAAAGGGGAAAAGTAATATTGTTTGTCTTTACTGCCGTTACTGTACAATAAAATTTAACCGAATCATTTATTTCAAAATTAAAGATCAGTCAGTTACATAAAACTCTCAATAATAATAAGAATACTAATAATACAAATCAGCTATTTAAGTGATTTTTCGTTTCTTCTTTTGTATAGAAATTCTAATAAAGAATCGGTCAATCATTAGTTATGGTTTGATGATTTTTGATGATTTCATCATCCGTAACTGATTCAATTTATCAAAAAAATTACATAAATTAAATGTTAATTGATTTTTCTATTCTGTTTTTCTGCAATTATGTAAATCTCTTTGTACTGGATTTTTATTGTTGTTGTTGTATTGTTATTAGTGTTGTTGTTGTATTGTTATTAGTGTTGTTGTTGTTGTTGTTGTTGTTGTTGATGTGTGGGTGCCCCTCTTACCTTTTCAAAATTTCTTTTACGGTCAGTGAACTTATTGTTGAATCCATTGCCGTTCTTTTTTTCTGAGTGGGTGTGAGCTTCTTTTTTACTGTTTATCCTTCATACCTCTAGAGAAATTTTGGAAAATACATGAATCTATATGATTGCTTTCACTATTAAGTTATGTAAAGAAACAAAACAATATTTATTTAAATATGTATTTTTTATTGCATGATAGATGGATTCATTTCTGAGATGCATACAATTGTCTATAATACGATCGTAAACATAAAGAATCTCTATATCTTACAAACATATCAACTAGAACAAATATTTGCAAGAGCCTTTTTCGAAATGTTCGATATTATTAAAACAGTATTTTCCATCTTATACTTCTTTTTGTTGCTATATTCCTATATAAATTTTACTATTATCAAGAAAATCGTCAAATATTCATTGAGTGTTTTATGGTGATAGTGTGGCGTCCACAAATCACATAAAACATTGAAAATAAACTTTGTGAAAATGAATGTATTTAATATAAAATATTTATAACTTCGTAACAAATAAATGATTCAATTTCTTGACTAATCACTTGGTCTCTAGGGAATTCCGGCTGATGCCACTCGAAAGTTCGTAGTTTTGAAGGATTCGTCGTACAGTCTTCTCATTCTACCCTACACTACATGAAAAGAAATGATATTATTATTTCTTTGTCTTTTTGATTTTTGTTTTGAATTGTTCTCGAATTTTTGGCAACCAATCTTCTATCAAAACTGTAAAAAGAGAATCGACAAATTTGGACTCCTATCGAATTTTTCTAACTTAATAATAATGTAACGATAATAATGTGTTGTAATAATAATCTAGATATTGTAATAACAGGCGATTTGGAAGTCAACATTACTATCTACAAGCTTCTTTTCTAATCAATAGAGAATATCTCTTAAAATAACGCTATAAAAACACCGTATTTTCGACTTTAATGGTATGTTTTAGCAGTTAAAACGGATATAATGGATGGTGGTGTTTGTGATAACACCGATAGTCATCATTCAAACTAACATTTTCTCTCCAGTTTTTTTTTTTTGAAACTCTATTTTCAGTAAATTATTAACTCAACAATCTCTCTTTCTCTCTCGCCCGGTTTGTTGTTTGGAAAAATTGAATGAATTAATAAAAAATTCACCAATTAATTACTACTTGATTCTCCTGAATATTCTCTGTTGTATAATTTCAACACATACACGTAGATTGACAAAGTTTTTGTATACATTTTTTATAACAATATCTGCTTGATAAAATTGAAATAGATTACTTAAAGTGTGTAGGCGTATTTTGAAACTTTTCATTTTCTGTTCCTTTTCGTTTCTTTCGTTTTTTTTTTCTTTGAAAGAGCGACGATTTGGAGATCGATTCGTATCTAAAGCTGTTCGGTTTTTTCTCTTCAAAATAATTTTCCTCGTGTGGTACACCACGTCTTCACATCCATTCACATAAGTATATAAATCCTGCAGAAGATTAGTTTTATCTTCAGGGGGGGTGTACTTTGAACGCAACCACCACTACGCACCTACCCAGCCAACGTCAACAATGTCGACGACGACGACGACGACACGCATTTCATTTAACATTGGCGTCGTTTCTAGTTTCCGTCTGATTTATTTGCATACGTTTCTGGGTTTAACACGGGCATAGACACACAAACACACACACACACACACACACACATATACCCTCTGAAAAGAGAAATGAGCTTTGTTTTTCTCCTGTACTTCAACCCAAAACGTCAACTTTAAGGGAAAAAGTGGCAGTGCCGATTGTTTTTCGATATTTATCAAAATAAAGTACTTTTTGTCTGTATGTGTCTTTGCACGTGTGTGTACATACGATAAAAGCGTAAATGGAAATTGTATAAAATAGAGTTGGAATCCTTTTATTTATACATATACGTATCTAAAATAGCCTTGCTTTTATTGATATCATTCTGCTTGCTTTATTGTTTGATTTTCAAGAATGATTAATTTGTAATTTTACTTGGCATTATTGATTCCTTTATAGTATTTGTATTATCATAATAGTAGGTCTTATAGAAATACATGTTTTAAATGTAAGAGGTTCTCCTTTGAACATTCAATTCACTTACCAGTCAAAAGAATAGTTTAACTAAAGAGAATACATATCGTTGCTAAGTGAACAAAGGAATTCACCAGTTTTCCACTTGGTGTAACTCTCTCAAGTGTGAAAATAAACCGAATAGAAATTCCTTATGTCATGTTTCTGTGATTTCTATGCATTTTAATATTGGAAAAATGTTGTGAAGAAATGTTCTGTTGGTAAAAAAAAAATGTTGAATTCAAATTCATTAAAATCGGGAAGTTTCCTTTCTACTTTTCCGTATCCTATACTTACAGATTTAGATATTTCAACGATGAATTTTGTAGTGTTATTGGGTCCCGTGTTGAAATTTCGTTGAGCTTTCAGACTAGGGAAATGAAGTGCCGGCCTATTATGCAGAGGAAATTAAAGTGGAGTAAATCATATTAGAGTCGCTCTTCTTGCACACCCATACACATACATAATACATACACATACACACATATACCTACTTTGATATAGTCCACTTCATCGACTTTATATTTTTAGGAAACTACCGAAAATTACTGCAAAGTTTCCTCCCCATGTTTCTGTCAGAAATTTGAAAAGAAGCTCATTGTTATTTCTTGAAGTTAGGAGATGCTCCCCATTGTTTGTTTGTTTGTAACCGGAACTAGAGCACATTTAGTGAAAATTGAAAATTGCCCACAAATTATGAGCAGAAAATGATCAAGATAATAAACACGTTGTTATTATTGTCCATGCATTTAGATTATTATCATTATTATTATTATTATTATTATCATTATTTTGGTTCTTTGTTGTGTAATATTAGGAGGTCAATTTGATTACTACACCGAACAATTCGGTCATTTATCAATAGATTTGACAGTGTGTTTCGAATCGATTCTTTATGTGATTGTTAGTTGGTTTTCCGAAAAGAAACTTTCCTATTCTCGGCTGTTATTCTGTTCTTTTATTTCCTCTCGATTAAGTTAAGTCAGAACTTGTCCTTGGTTAAATTTTGCGGCTACAGATAATGAAGATGGTAGGAAGAAACTTTGGAGAATGGAGAAAATTTTATACAAAACGGTTTTAATTATTTTTCTTCGACTGCCGCCGAGCTCGAGCGAAAGTTTGTTTAATTACCTAGATGGAAACTCTCATCATCACCTTTCTTCCGTAGTTATACAGTTGCGTAATTTAAATGGTTTTTGTTTATGAATATCGTATGGTAGAATAAAACTTGTAAAAAAAACTCGAATAAATAACGTGGTGAATTATTCACGAAATACACCTAAGTTTATTCGTGTTGTAGTAATTTAGTGTTTTTCTTTGTATGTCAGATGTATGTCTTTAAAAAAAAATGATATTGCAGAAGGGAAAAAAAGAAACGAAATATTCGCACGCATTTAATAAATCGAAAATGATCAAACAAAGGCGCGGATATGACTCTCCTTCGTTAAATATTGATAAACAGATCGATATTGTCTGAAAGTTAAATATCAAAGAGCATAAAATAGTGGAAGAATTCTTTTTAAATTGCTACCGCTGGAAAAGGGGAACAATTTTTGAGAAAATTAACAGTAGGAATATCGAATAGTTAGATGACAAGCGAGATTTTTGTTTGTATTGATTTAATAATACCTATACTAATAATAATAATAATAATGGTGATAATAATTGATATGGTTGCAGTGAAAATATCGACAGTGATTAAAGCCAAATATTACTTTTAAATTCGATTAAATATCACAAAGACCTCGAAAAACTCTTTAAAACTCAATTTCTATGCTGGAATTATCTTTACCGGTTTCCAAGTATTTTCCAAATCATTCATGGAATCAAGGGTTGCAAAGTTTCTCTTTTACACTTTTCTTATGAATTAACTTTTCTTTTGTATAAACATTGAAGGCTTCCATTAAAATACAGGTATAATTTCTTCGATAATCTATAAAGTTGTCAGTAGAAGTTGAATTTATAGCTTTTTTACCCTCAAACTACTAGGGTTCGTTTATCAACACATGTATAGATTGTGTAACTAACAGATACCTGGCATGAGTGACCTCTTACCACCACCGGTAGTGATACTGTTGTAATAAATCCGGCCATGTATAGGCATCAAGTTAAAGTCACCGCATTTAAAATGGTAATTACATTATAGGCGAACAGTCATCGTAAATGGTCCAAAATTCGAGATACGGTTTTACGAGTTTGTATTATTGCCAGTCCTGCCTGCCTGTGTGTTTGTCTATCTGCCTGCCTGCCTGCTTGCCACTCTTTGGTGAAGGGAATCCATCGTTCTCTACTCAAAAGGCCGCCTGTCAAATAAACTATACGTCCAACAAAAAACTACCATTCATTTGAAGGGATCAAAAGAATCACATCACGCAATAAACGTCATTGTATGTACATGTGTGTGTATATCTTTGTATACAGTTGCATAGCCAGAAACCACCACACAATAGGGGAATGTATAAAATGCTGACTTTCAAAATTCTTTTTACAATACAGTACATCAGATTTATATATTTTTATGTATCTTGTGTTGATGATAACGTTTTATTTGTAATACAAATTTGGCAAATAATTCTTTTTAAAAAACCAGTTCATAAAAAAACATGCTTGTATACTTTTGCTATTGCTGTTTGTGTTGAATATGCTAAGGGGATTTGTATTTTGGTATTCAAATTGTAACTTTTACAACACAGACCGACAAATTCCTCTACGCATTTGGAAAATGAAAACCATCCCATGTCAAAATAAGAATAACAATATACAACCGAAATAATTCTATTTAAATTTACTAAAGGACATGTCGTCCACCGTTTCTTGTGTAAAATTACAAAATATCTAGGTAACAACCCATCACACACATATCTATTCGTATATGGAAGTGGACAAAATTTGAGTCATTTCCAGATGACGAATTTTCCTTTCGTGTCAATCTAATCCTTAGGGATCAAATTATTTTCTTTACTGATTGTAAACGTCCAACTAGGACGGTTATTTTATATACTTGAAAAAGAAATAAAATAAACAATAAAAAAAGGAAAAATAAGTGAGACCTCCTTTGTAGCAATAAAATAGGTTTTCACGTAGGACTAATTCGGCAATGAATTTCCCCCTTTCCAAGTTATATATACGTTTTTTTTTACGGCAAAGGATGTGGACACACATATGTTTAAGTCAAGCGTATGTACATTGAAACAGGGAACTTTGAACCAGCTGGGACTGCTATAAACAGCTGATATCCTCACAGTAAAGCCCATAAACTTCCTTTTTGTTGTAATCGAAAAAACAGCCTGCAATATTAAAATGTTATTAACAGGCGAATAAATACCTACATAAAGGAAAAAATAAAGAGGAAAGCACACCGTGTTGTTTTTGATATGATTATGCCCTGTATTAAAACCCGCAAGGTATATGCTACTTTTAATACGTTGACAACGAAATATAATTAAGATGTTAAAATTTTATGATTTTTTATGACATAAATGTGTTCTCGTACGAAAAATTACCATAAAAATTTTCTATTACTGTATGACTTTTTTTACAACAATACTTTGCCTCTATTAAGATTTTATTTCCATTTAAATTCGTAATGTTCCGCAATGCAAATGTGAATAAATTAAATTTTGTTATCAATGTATGTAATCAAATTAAAACCAGCATCTGTTAGATTTGAAGAGGATCTGTGTTAAAATCCAGTTTCTGTTTGCTGCGAGGGAGGAAATAATTAAATCGCCTGACTAGAGAAAGAGAGCACACAAAACACAATTTATACACATATGACAAAGGGAACGAAGGCGTTAATGGAGTTTAATGTGATGCATGTAATTTATTTTATTGTTATGTGATAGATTCTCTATCTAGTTGGGTTTCTTTTTGTGCCTTCAACCTAGTTAATGGGCCACAACAATTAATTTAACTTTCGACCGTGTTATACGTTGAAGGTGAGGACTTGTTTATCAGATAAATTCTTGTATCTTTGATGAAAACCTACATACATGAACATTATAATTGGAAGTTGTTCCTTACATTGGATTAGACTTCCTAATTCTCTCGAGTGAAACAAATTTAAAGGGATAAACCTTAATGTAGACCCTAAATCTCGACTATAAATAATCGAGTTCTTGTGCTGAATTAACCATGAGATTTATCAGAATTTAGATAGGTACACCTATAGATCGTTACTAGAAACTGGTGGTACTTTTAGAAGATCTATACTAATAATTAATCAATGTAAATATATAGGGATGATTTCTTGCAAATAGAACGAGCATTGCTAATGAGTACTAAAACCCAAAAAGCGGAATAAAATGGGGGGAATGTTGATATTTGTGTCTTCCTTTTTCCGTAACTTTAATCATTTCGTAAAATGACGACACTAAAATCAGAGATTTGTGTCTGTATGTAGGTATGTACACTTTCGCTTTAAAACACCGCGTGCAGGATAATTTGAAGAGAGTGAATGCCTGAAGCTTGAAATTAATGAATATACACCGTGTGCCAATGTCTTCTAAAGAAAGAGAAGAAAAAGAAGAAGAACCAGCAGATCATGATGATGAAGGTTTAACTTTGTGTGTGTATAGGGCGCTTAAGTTCACGTGAGCCCAAATCCGGCAATGCAGGAATCGTGCACAAGGGGTCGACAGGATCGTGCGCACGATTCTTTCATAATAGGCCACGACCCAGCTTCTTGCCCCTTTGAAATATTGACTATAATTGCTTTACTATTCTTATAAAAACATTAAATAAAAGTTTCAATGTTGGCTTTACATTTCGTTTTCCATTTGTCTTGAAGTTGTTTTAAATAGAATTTAATTTTTTTCTCTTTGTTTTAGGTAAGTGGAGTTTTGAGCCTGTTGTAAACAATTGAGTAAGTTTTTTTTTGGATTTCAATTTGATTAAACATTAAGATTTTGCTACAATTTCACTTGGTGGTAAATATAGACGCGCAGCAAACTCATCAAATAATCCTAAAATTAAACTCATTCAGAATCTGCGTCCCATCAGATTTAATACTTGCTACTAATTTACATGTACTAGACCCGTTCAGATAGGGAGTAATCATCGAGGGATGTGTATGTGTGTTGCTTTCGAACCGATCTTGTATTTTCATCTCCTTGTATCTGCATCTAAAGTGTCAATGAAGTTAGACGAGCGCATACCAGATAAAGACGTCTTATTACCGACTTAATGAAACTCTCTCGTTTTGCACCCATAATCTCTATGCCTTTATCGGTCGGATATCCTTTAAAAGTTCAGCATCAGCATGATAGAATTCTACAGTGTAGAAAATATCTAAAGGTCAACTATTAAGGGAACGGTCAATGATCCTATTTGATTATAAATGATTGAAAATTCAGGGATGGATACGCACAATATATTCATTAAAATTGAGGAAATTTGTCTTTTCTTGCTTAATCAAAGCTCGTATGTGTATTATCTTTTATAGCAATAACAACAACATGTTTAAGAAGATTTTAGCGAATTTTGTTGTTGTTGTGTGCCGAAGCCAGACAGACATAAGCCTCTTGATCGTTATCGCAATTATAAAACGGCATATTGTTGTACACATCGGCAGACACAAAGGCAAGAGGCGAACATCCCCTTACCCTCTAATTGTAAAGATTGTAAAGAAGATATATTGATTTGGAAATTCTTTTGAACGCTTCATGGGAATTAAGTGGAGATTCCAAATTTCATGACATGAAGGAAATTGGATTTCGGGCTTTTTCTATTGGAATGCGCCACGACGTTGCGACATGCGAATACCCGTGAGGCTTGTTAAGACCGATGGCGTGTGCTGCTACTTGCTGCCTGTGTTGCTTTTCTTAGGAGAGATACGAGATTGTGCCTGAATAATTAAAATGACACTCCACCATAATCCCCATGTACGTTCTAGAGACATGATTTCGTTTTTCTTTGATCGAACGAACAAGCAAGCAAACAACATAAAATCTCCATTGGTCTTGGAAGTTTCTTATTCATCCTGCAAAATTCTCAAATCCAACATCATTCTATATATTTTTTTTTCCATTCCATTTCTATACTCGTCAAATTCAGATAGCAAACATATCCGTTCGACACTTTGAAATAACGAATACTGGGATTCACCTCTCATATCTACTAAACGAAGTTGTAATACATTTTGACAGTAAACTGATTATACATTTAACGATGATGGCTAAAATCAGCCTGTCACGTTTGTCCAGATTAAATGACGTTAAATGTGTTACATCTCTACTTTTCACGATGTCATTCATCATCAGAATTTACTTGCTTTAAAAAGTTTTATTAAATCTATTGTTATTTATCTGTTTTTTTTTCCTGACCGCTTCTATCTCTCTTTTAAATCAGATTTTGTGCTATAAAAGGTCGTGACTTGCTCGAAAAATTACCTTAACCGCTTTATAAATAATTATAGAATGTCTTATAAATGGTTTCAGCGATATTGAAAAGAATCCAAAGAATGCTTTGTTTTTTAATTGGACGCCTAATATGTTTTGTTGAGGGTTTTTTTCCTATTCTTTAGGCAACCATATATTGTGTTCCATATCAATCCACCCCCTAACTTCAATAATTGAACTCAATTTTGTTCCCATTAAAAGTTTCCCTTCAACTATATATATATATATATCTATCTCTCTCTTTCTCTCTCTCTGGTTCGTTGTCTACTTTTTACAGCAATTTGCATTTTATTCTTAACGGAAAATTTGAAACACGGAAAATTACAGCACATTGTTATAACGCGAACAAAGACAAACGAAAAATTAAAATTTTAGTTTATCTTTCATAATGTTCATAATTTTTCAGGAGCGCTTTCAGCATTTTAATAAAGAAATTTTAATAATACGGCATAACCGCGCCTCATGTTTCCTTTTTTTTGATTATCATTATTATTATTATTAGATATTCAAAGAATATATTGCAATATTGAATAGTTCCTCAATTCATTCACTATTCATTGTAGTTCATCACTTGGAAATTAATGCATGATTGACTTTGATATTGGTGGTATCTTGGTTGGTAATAATATCAATATTTTTATACTTTCTATTTATAGTAGGTATCGATGTGGCTTTGTGTGAAAATCGGAAAATATTTCCCATAATATCAACTATGCTAGAATAATTTTAATTTCGTCAAACATTTTATAAGGGAACTGAAATTAGGCTTGTAGAAATTAAAGTTTTTTTTTTTGACGGTGGTTGAAATTTCCGGCAATATGAAATAGCAATTTGAATTGGAGGGGTTGTTAGTAAAGTTGGAAGGAAGGCCCCACAGTGATGATGGTGGTGTTCATGTCGAATGAGTAACGAAAATTTAATTCCAACTCATACACGAAAGAAGTGTAGCAGTAGTAACGATGTTGGTGGTAGCAGGGTGTGTGTGTGTGTGTATGTTTGGTAGTAACGGCAGTAGAGCAGCAGTATAATAGTAGCGATAAAATTGTTGGGAAAGAGGGCACATGTCTTCTATCTGTTTAGACATAATCTTATTCAAGTAACTCAATTTGGGAATTTCGATTAATCCGTCTCAACTGAACGGTTTAAATTCATTGGCACGATGAGGAGGGTAGCGTCGCGGAGCGGCGGCGACGGCGGCGGCGGCTGCTGCTGTTATTGAGATTATGAAGTTAAAGCTTTTGACGTAATTTGAAAGGAATACTATGAGTACATTTAGGTCTTATACTGAGAGAAGAGAAATAACCACATCGCCACTAACAATGAATATCCCGAGATCAACGAGCTATAAAGTCTCTAGGATTCCAGGACTTGATCAAGTTATTTCATTATCGGTAAAGTTTCTTCGTGTTTAATATTCTACACCAATTCTATAACATCTATTCACTCTATATATACTAGTAAGTCTTTGTAGAAACGGAGCAAGAGATATTGGGGTGCAGTTAGAAATGCATCCTGATGCTGCTAGATAACACGAATAGTGACAAAAGACATTTAAAACTGATACAATCACGTGAAACTTTCAACTTTGTATTATTCGTCTCTACCAAATTACATTTTGCTCAACTTTAATTTTAATACACTACTCGACTATATCAACTTCTCTCTACATACTCATATACCATGAATTCTAGATTTTCTCATTTGTATTAGTTGAGCTGTTTTCAACTTACAATTATATTACGAATACTGAATTTAAAATACTTTTCTTAAAAATGACTAACAAAATATTTAATCAAACAAAGTACACAATCAGTTTTTGTTGTTCTGCCTTAATTAATCCTTGATTGGAGTATATATGTAGATATCACATACAAATTCTCTGTATTCCCAATGGCGAATATCATATTCCAGATGATTCCAGTTGAAATGTTAGTAGTTTGTACTTTCCTCCTTATGTTTGCATTCGACACATTTCACTAGATTGCTAATCTTACTGCAAACTAATTGCATCTGTGTGGCTTGAAACTTCAAACTGTCAAAGATCGAATATACCCTAGCTTCTTGTGTTTTCAGTATAGTAGTATGTATATGTAAACATACATATTAAACTTAAAGTCTACGAATATAAACAATCATTGTCAATTCAATTTGCAATAAACATGTTGAGAAATGGTATTCTTAAGTTTAATAATACTCTATTATATCTCTCATGAGAAATTACATGTGTCAACCAGTAGGTGTAATTTAGACTCCAATCATACGGTTAAATTTTATTAATTACTTGGCTAAAGTTTCTTGTAACATATTTTTTTGGAAACTTATTGGAGAAATAAATGATTAAAGTTTCTTGATTTTTTCGAGAATATTTTCTGTTTGATAAATTAAAATCGTGTCTGATATTAACTTGTTACGAAATCCATCAAAGTTTCTTTTTATTGTTGGGCTTTTTTTAAAGTCTAGTTAACAAACCATCAACTTTATTGTTCTTTGATATACATACATATTTATTAAAAAAAATCAAACTTTTTTTTTCAAATCTTTGAACCATACAACAGATAAAATTGTAATTTTTACGCTTTGAACATCTATTATAATACAATAATATAGTATTAAATGAGAAGAAAAAGATAAATAAATTTTTGGTACGGAAATAAAGCATCATTTAGAAAGACTTCCTCAATTATCAAATTCTTTGTAACAATTTTTTTTCTTTAGTTGATATCCGGCCAGTGGTTGTAAAAGAGTCATTTACTCTACGAATAGACAAAAGGTGATTCTTTGGCTCTTTTTTTGTTAATTTGAAAAATTAAAACTATTATACGTTGTTGTTGGTCGTGTTGTTGGTGTTTTTATCTATTCAGTATGTGAAATAATAGTTTTACCGTTAAACGTAACATTATTATTCCGTCACATATCCTTTCTTTGGATAAAATATATTGCCAAAAATCTCCACGTATGTACACACACAAAAAAAGAGTTAAACGAAAGATAGCCAGCAGGTCGCGGCAATTCTATTAGCATAGGTCGTGTACGCGATGCAGGAGAAAGATAAATATTGACATAACCGCATTGACTGGTTTCCTACTTCTTCTTTTTTCTGTCTATATTATATGTATATATGTATATGTGTAGATGTAATAGTGAAAAAAACCTCGAAGATAGAAAGATTCAATTCCTTTCTTGAAAAGGAAGCACAAAATAAGACTTGTTCTACTCTTTAGATGTATCATAAATATACGCTTTCTAACATACACATATAGGTATAAATTCTATTAAGAACGGACAAACTCTACTAATATATGACATGAATAATAACGTTGGAAAAGATTGTTACTTTTTTTGTTGTAATTGTAATTTGATTAAAATATTGCTCTCATTAAATTAACTATAATTATTATTGATAATTATTTCGATAAATTCTTAAGATACAAATGCACAATTCTACAGTATTGTGGTATTTTATAATTGATTAAAATATATCAATATCAAGAAAATAGTTTCCTGTTTATTTCGAAAAATTTATCGTACCTATCTGTTAAATTATAGAAACGATAATAATTTTTGTTGTAATAATTATTTTGTGACACGTGAAAGGAACAAGTCAATTAATTCAAATTTTTTTCCTTCCCTACCGAAATATATGAATATGTTGTTGTTATAAATATAATCAAATCTTGATTGATGTGCTATATGTATATAATTCTCGAAAGTTTAATTGAATATTTCCAGTCGATAAATGTTCATTTATATGTTTGTATAGAAATGTTTGAATTCGTGAAATAATAAAATGAATTGTGTCCTGTGTTAGATTTGTTGAAGGAAGTTTGATTATTTAGTTTTTTTTTGGTTTCATCATCTAATATCCAACAACATATATACATACAATATGCAAATTAGTTCATGTTATAACACAACAAAAGTACTTTAGCGAAGTGTAGTAATTTATTTCTATACTAATGATAACCATGACATTTACATATGTAATAAACTGTTCCAAATTTAAATAATATAATCGTATTTTCTTCAAAATCAAAAAAGCTCTCCTACAGGAAATCTAATTGGATTGTTGAGTTTGTAAAATAATAATAATAATGGTAAAAAGGTACATTAATAGAAAATTATAGGCCATAACAAATTTATGCACGTTGTTGTTGTTGCTGCTGAAAAAAATTCGTGTCAGAGGATATATGAAATTGTGTGGTATGTGTGTGAATACGCAATGGATAATTTAAATTTCAAAACACTCAACTAAGTATAGTATGTACATATATTTTTAAATACAGAAAAAAAATCCTGTTATTATTTGAATTTGAATTTGGTTGAAATTTTACGCTCGATATTGTGTTGATTGCTTATCTTTTAAAAATTTAAACAAATTCGGATTATTTGCATAAATCTCTTGTTTTTTTAACAGTAATTACTGCACAATTCTATTGAATTCACTTCTGCTTTATCTCTAATTTCAAATTTGAATGGATGCAGTTCAGATTTCAGTTATCCAGAAGTTTGTTACATGCGTCCAGTGTACAATATTTGAGTTCGGCTTGATCATTATATTTACGTTTCGTTTGGTTCTTTTGCATTTTGTTTTCTAGGTAAATATGAGGCTTTAATGTTCGTATGGTCTTTCATTTTCCTCTTATTTGTTATTGTTGTTGGTTGTTATGTTGAAATTATTCAATTTGGTGATTTTAAATTTGTGTTTTCATCATACCTAATATAAACACACAAACATAGTATACATACATACACACCCATCTACCCACATGTGTAATATCAGTAGTCCATGTTCACGGCATAGTACAATCATTGCCCTGATTAATGCCAACAAGGTTACCTCTACATTAATAGGATTTAAAATATTCAAATTAATTCCACACAAACAGTAATTACATTTGCAAGTGAACTCGCCTGCATGAAATTTGTTCTCTCTGCTAGCATTAAGAGTGAGCTAGACAGATATGTATAAAAGAATAAACAACTATATATACAACATATAAATGATGATAGTATTATGCAAAGAGTCTTTATGTTAACATTTATCTTTCTCCATATACATATTTAGTACTATATTCAATTCATTTGAAAAGCACATCGAAGATCTATATCAACAATATTAACTTTCAGTTAATGAATACCAAAAAAATGTGTACAGTAATTTAAAATTTGACTTCAATTTCTTATTACTTGCACAATCAAAAAAGGTAGCAAATCTGTCTAAATCGTAACCGTTTCCTAATTTGTCCCTTGTCATTATCATTGTCACCATCATTATCAACATTATTCAAATTTGGTGTAAAATTATGTAAAACACCCCTCCAATTGTAAATCGAATTATACAAATCCATTTAATAATATTATATTGGATGAGCCAAAAATTTTCATCACCCTTTGTAAATCGACCGATAGCAACAATCAACAATCAATCTGTCAGTGTTTATTGACTAAAGGTATTATCCCTGTAGGGTTCACATCGTGCTTGGATTAATTGTTTTAGGATTGAATACTACGACGACTACTACAACCACTGCCACCATCACTACCACCAGCAACCCTCCAATCTTGTCGTCGTCGTCGTCGTCGTCGTCGTATACGAGCTGCAAACAGAACCAGTCAAGTGTCCAACCAATTTAAATAATGAGCAATTCGTGTATAATTCAATTTGAATTCGAATGAATAATAATGGAGTGAATAAAATTGAATCGATTCAAACCAATTTTAAGGAAATTACAACATTTAACCATTTATGTCATAATTTTTTTTGAGTGAAAATAGATATTTTATTATTATTTATTTGAGGACAAAATTTCTTTACAGACAAATTCACGTTCTTCTAATGTTTCAGAAGCCAAATTATAGCAAAATAAAACTAATCTCTATTCATCCATTTCAAGTGATAATTCTTGTTTTTCCCTCATTTTTATGTTGGTGGAAAAACGTACAAATTTGCAAAGGGATGTCCGTCCTGTATCTATCTGTTTAGCACGTTTATTATATAGCTGTAGGTAATCCCTTTGAATATTAAATGAAAGGTAAATTCACCCTTCTCATATACAATTCAACTAAATGATTTTCAGTTTGTTTTTCTCTTCCTTTTATTGTATATCTACATCGTATATACGACATATATATTT
>JAZBHA010001250.1:496-20424 GCA_037464855.1 Iselma pallidipennis | reverse complement strand
TTTTATTTTTTTTTTATTTAATAATAGTTGGGCTGTGAAGAGACAATTCTGCGCCAATGGTTAGATGTATGTGAAACTGAAGGTGGTATCCTGGTCGCTCAACAATTACTCCATAAACGTCCTCTATTAGTGGCTCAAATGGTTGAAGAATGGTTAAATCATTATAGACGATTAATGTAAGTAAATAATTTCACACACAAAAAAAAAATAAAACCAACAGCAACAAAACTTTCACTATACTGATTGATAATAATCATTTAAAAAACTAAAAAATCAAGACAAATGACATCAGCTCCATTCGCACGACCAATACCAATTCAGGACTACCTCAGCGAAGGTGATACAGATGATGAATAGCGCAAGTTGAAAATCACGTCAGCATAAACGACGTGAAGAAAGAAATAGTGTGATTATTAATTAATTCATTAATTTTTTTGAATTTATTGAATTAGCTACAGATTTCAAAAAAAAAATTAATAATAATAATAATGATAGAGTAGATTTGAAATTTTAATTATAAAAATTTGGCGCTTTCTTTGGGAGTGTGTGTGCGTGTGTGTATTTTTTTTCTTTTTATTCTCGAGCGGCTTATTCGAATTACAAAGTAGGCAAAAATTGTATTATAGAAATTTTCTGTCTTCATGGGTAGGATATATTTATTTTTTATATAGATGGCTCAAGTACAAATGAAATCTTTAAAAATATATATCTATATAATATAAAGTAAAAAAACAAGAAATATTTATTTTTAGGTTTTCTCTCCATTTGTAAATAATTGGTTTTTATTTCTCTATTTCATTTAAAAGTATTCATTATTTTTGAGTTTTTGAAGGGTTGTTTTTAGTTCTTGTTGTGCTGTGAATTAGTTAAAAACAAAGGAATTATATAATATATAGTATATCGAAAAAGCGCCCTATGTTGTCTTATAATTACAAACAAGTCAAATTACCTATAAGGCATTGTGCGCACTACGTCCGAACCGTCCGTCACGTCCATTCCGTCCAAAAATAAAAGCATTGATTCTTAACGGGAGTCTCGATTCGAGCCTGCCATAAGAATCAATGCTCTTACTTTTTGGTCGGGACGGACGGTTCGGACTTAGTACGCCTAGTTCCTAATACGTTTTAATTAGATAGAAAAGTTCCATCAATAGATTCTTGAAATTATTGTAAAAAGAAATACGTACGAAATTTATTATTATTATAATATAAATATAATTAATTATATTGCATTGTTAACACACTGTTATTAAAAATGATATATGAATATAAAAATATAGAATAAATCGTTTAAGGATTGTAAATTAATTAATTTTAAAAATTTTACAGTTCTTAATTAATTTATTTAAAACTTCTTAAAAATACATAGGAAACATTTAAATATTTCACTAATCCTTTAAGTTGCTTCAATCAACCTAAAGAAGAAGAAATATTTTTTTTCTGGGAGAAAAAAGCTCATTCTCTTAATTACTAATTAATTAATTAATTAATCAATTAATTAAGTACAATTTTCAATTGAAATATCTGATATAATTCCACGTAATTCTTGATTAAGTGTTTTCAATAATGGATGTCGTCCACAGCCACATCTATTCCTGAAATCATCTAAATCTAATGCCCATATCATACCACCACCCAAATTTAAATCTTTAATTAATTGTGATTTACGACGCATCTCATCAATGTCATCATATGACACCCATTGATTACCCATATAAGCGTATGGACCAATTCTACCAATTAGATCTCGTACCACTGTCCAGCCGTGACGTTTTACACGTTCACAAATCTAAAATTAAATTTAAATTTAAAAAAAGAAAAAACACCCTTCATGGGTGGCTTACCTCATAGAATGCTAGGAAACCTCCAGCACGTGTAAATTCACCAGCTTCACCAGGTCCATATGATCTTGCATTAAGGCCTCGATCATTAGTATCAGCTAAACTGAAACTTTGACCATATAATGGTATTCCCATAATAATTTTCGATGGTTCTGCACCCTTTTCTAACCAGTAATTTAGAGAAAAGTTCTACAATTTGTTTTTTTATTATTATTAATAATAAAAATTTTTAGTAAAAAGAAAATAATTACCGCATTGAAGTAATCATAAACATCACCAGGATAATAATAAAGTGGTGCTACATGTCCAGTTTGTTTATCCCAATGTCCATGGAAATCATAGGTCATTACAGCAATCCAATCAAGATATTGACTTAAAGCTGATACATCATAGCCAGCATCAATAACTGCTTTACTTGGTGATACAGCCGCTGATAATAATAAACCTTTCGGTTTGAAAGCTTGACTTAATTCACGTAGTAAATCAGCAAAACCTTGTTTATCAGAATCTGGACCTTTATTACAATCAACTTGCCAACATTTCGGATATTCCCAATCTAAATCTAAACCATCAAAGCCCCATTTTTCAATAAATTCAAGTGCTTGTCGAATAAATCGGGCACGTGCTTCTGGATCATTAACTAAACGTGAATATTTATTGCCTAATGAATCATTCCAACCACCTAGAGCTATTAGAACTTTGATGCCTTTAGAACGGTACGAGACGACTTTAGTGTAGAATTCTAAAATCAAATTGATTTAGTTTCAAAATAGTAAATTTATAGCAATATTTATTTTTTGGTACCGTTATCGATATCAGCCCAAGAGTCGTGTGGCTTTATTGTTAATGTGTCTGGATCAAGAACAGCAAACCCATAATTTATATGTGTGCAAAGATTTGGATCTATATCTTGAGGTAAGTATTTACCATCACCTTGCCGATACCATGCCCAATTGGTAAAGTAACAAACAACTTTATAACCATTTGGATCAATATTAGTACCTTCTGATGGTTTAAAAGGTTTTTGTGGTGTTTCAATTTCATAATAACTATCAGTAATATGAACAACTGGTGTCGTTATCTCATTTGAAACAGTACTACTATCAGGATGACATTCGGTATTTTCGGGCCAATCACAATGGTCTCTATTCCAGAATAAACCAACCGGACATGCTTGTAATTGTAATTGTCCTTGATTACAAAGGTAATATTGATTACAATTATTTGGATCTGGTTGGAACAATCTTCCTTGACAAGGTAAATGATCTGGTGGTGAAATAACTGGAGGTTCTTGTGATTCCCACGGTGGTAATGTTTGTTGAGGTTTTTGGGTTGTTGTAGTTGTTGTCGTTGTTGTTATTGGTTTAGGTTTGGGTTGTGTTTTACCTAAAATACACTTTGGATCTGGTTTGGCATAGTTTCGAAGTACACGATTAATTGTTCTCAATAATGGATATTCTTCACAGCCACAAATATTCTTAAAATCATCTAAATCTAGAGCCCATATCATACCACCACCAAGACCCATCGCTTTAATATATTCAGATTTATGACGAATCATTCCAATATCATCAAAAGATACCCATTGGTCTCGTTGATATGCATATGGACCAATTCGTCCTTTTCTATCTCTAATAACTGTCCAGCCCTTATTTTTGACATTCGAACAAATCTAGAATGATTTTTGTTTTTTTTTTATAATAAAGTCCTAGAAATTTTTCGCAAAAACAATACCTCGTAATAGGCTAAGAAACCTCGAGCTCTGGTTTCTTCGCCAGCTTCACCTCCACCGTATGTAGGAGCATTAAGTCCATTTTGACTGTTATCAGCTAATGAGAATGATTGACCATACATTGGCATACCCAAAACTAATTTTTTCCTGTCAGCACCTTTCTCAATCCAATAGTGAATTGTGAAATTCTAAAAAGAAATATTAGACCAATAAACTACGTGCATGGCTTGGTCATTTCAATAGCGGCGCCCACACGGGCTTCTCATTACTTCTGATCATTGGTCCGGATAGGAGGTAAGGTCAAAATATATTAGGTACCAATTGACATATGTATGGGCTTTAATTCACGTTCAAAAAATCGCAGTTACGAAAGTCAACAGGTAAATATGAAAATGATTATTCTTCACCTTCCCAGTAATGATGATTCTTTGGGGTCTAAAAGCCATATCTCACTAGATAGCCACGGCGACGGCGCTAACAGCGTCGCCAAACAGAATATATGCAATCTTATGACGGTTATCTGACCTGGCGACGGTTTGGAAGCATCGCCAGTCCGATCGGCGATCGCTACTGCTGTTGGCTACGTCGCCACATTGTCAACACTTCCAAGAAAATGAATCGTAGACAATGAAAATGCATAGTAGGCAGTAGAGATCACGTACGCAGCCCCCCGCATCGCCATAGATCGAACATTTCTCTCGTCTATTTTTCCACTACTCCATTTCCACGTGCTCCTGCCACTCTGGCGTCTCCTTCGGCTACGCTGTCCTGGCAACCTACAGATGCCAAGAGTAGCCACAAAGACGTTGCTGGCGACGTCGCCGTGGCTACCTAGTGAGAGACGGCTCTAACTCTTCAAGAACTATGAGATTTTCGCGTAGCGTCCCCCAAACGTAATGATTTTAACTGCGCATCAATTTTTTGACCGGAAGTGGTTAAAAATGGGCACTAATTGATAGAACTCTGCAAGTAGGGCCACAATGTAGATGAGCTTAAATCCCCCTTTTTTAAGCCCCAAAATCAAAAATTCATGGAAAGATAATAGTTATTTATGTACCAAGGGTCGTAAGTGAAGTTTTACGGTCGAGAGTGTTGCTTGCGACACGAGGCGTAGCCGAGGGTAGCAAAAACACTCGAGACCGTAAAACACACTTACGACCCGAGGTGCATATAAGATTTTTTCTACCAACGGCGAAAGATAATGAAAATAATTAAAAATTTTGAAATTATTTGACATTTAATTTCCATATAGGTACCTGTCAAATCAGCTGTGATTGCTTCGTTACCATGGCATTCAGTAAATAAATATAATACAGACATTTTGGTAGAAAAACAAAATTGAAGGAAACTGTTCGTTTCGTTACCATGGCAATTTGAAAAAAACAGTGCCGTAATATTTTTTACAGCCCTAGGGCGGTAAGTGACACTTACTGCCATAGTAACAGGTCAATAATCGCCTACTTACGAGGCCGGTGGTAGAAAAAAATGATTACTGTCCGCCCTCCAAATGATGACGTTTCCAAAACAAAAAACACTTGGGGTCTAACTCTTCGGGAAGTAGGAGATTTTCGCCTCGCCCAGACACAACGATTTTAGGATTTTTGAATTAGGAAAAATCTTTGAAATCTTACTGTATTGAAAGTAGCATCGACATCATCCGGATGGGTGTACATTGGTGCAACATGTCCAGTAATTTTATCCCATTGGCCATGATAATCATAGCACATAACAGCAATCCAGTCAAGATATTGTGATAAAACTGGTACATCATAACCGGCATCAATAACACGTCGACTAGGTGATACAGCCGCTGATAATAATAAACCTTCCGGTTGGAAAGCAGTTTTTAATTCACGAACAAAATCGGCAAATGCTTGTTTGTCAGAACTTGGACCTTTATTGCAATCAACTTGCCAACATTTCGGATATTCCCAATCCAAATCTAAACCATCGAAATTATTCGTTGTTATAAAATCAACAACGTGTGTAATAAATCGACGTCTAGCTGATGGATTGTTGACTAATCGTGAATATTTATCACCAGCCGAATCATTCCAGCCACCAATTGCTATTAAAACTTTAATTCCCTTCCTTTTAAACTCTGTTACTTTCTCATAAAATTCTGAAATTGATCATTTTTTCAAGTTTTATTGAAATTTTTTGTTAATTTAGCAAAATCTTACTGTTATCAAAATCTGCCCATGTATCATGTGGTTTGATTATCAGTTGGTCGCCATTCAAAACAGCAAAACCATAAACGATATGAGTACAAAGATCTGGATCAATATCTGATGGTAAATATTTTCCAACACCTTGTCTATACCAAGCCCAGTTCGTGAAATAACAAACAACTTTATATTCTGATGTAGGATCAATCAAAGTTTGTTGAGTTGTAGCTTGTGTCGGTCGTGAAATTGCAGTTGATATTTCAACTGTTGGTGGTAATTCTGGTTCTTTCTCTTCCACGACAGCTTCAACGGGTTGTGGTCTTTCTGGATCTATGATTTCGATGGGTGTAATCGGTTCAGGATGACCACTTCCAGCATCTGCAAGAACATTTCGAATTGTTGTCAAAAGTGGATGACGCCCTTCTCCACATCTGTAACAAATAAAATTTCATATAGTTTGTTTGATTTTGTTCCTCTTATTTCAAATATAATCTTAAACCTGTTTTTGAAATCATCTAAATCTAATGCCCAAATCATTCCTCCACCTAAGTCCATTTTCCTAATATACTCAGATTTGATTCGTATCATTTCTTGGTCATCAAACGACACCCACTGGTCACCCTTATAAGCGTAAGGTCCTAATCTACGTTTTGGATCTTTAACTACAGTCCATCCTTTATTTTTGATATTGTGGCAAATTTCGTAATATGCTAAGAAACCAGCAGCTCTTGTATATTCACCAGCTTGTCCCGGTCCTGGTGCTTTAGCATTCAAACCATTATTCGAAGCATTTTCCAAACGGAATGCTTGACCATAGAGTGGCATTCCCATTACTATTTTACGTCTAGGGACACCTTCCGAAATCCAATAATTTATCGAGAAATTCTGAAAAAAGAATCTAGAATTAAAAAAGATTTTTGCAGACTTTAGCATTAATTACAGCATTAAAGTATGCAACTTCATCATCTGGATGGTAATATAATGGAGCAACATGTCCAGTTTGTTTATCCCATTGACCATGGAAATCATAAGTCATGACAGCTACCCAATCAAGATGTTTAGCTAAAACTGGTACATTATAACCAGCATCAATTACAATTTTACTCGGTGATACAGCGGCTGACAACAGTAGTCCTCTTGGTTTAAATGCTTGACTTAATTCAGTCACCCAATCAGCAAAAGCTTGTTTATCAGAATCAGGACCTTTCTTACAATCAACTTGCCAACATTTCGGATATTCCCAATCTAAATCTAAACCATCGAAATTATATTTTTCCAAAAATTGTAAAGCATGTTTTATGAATCGAGCACGTGCTGCTGGATTATTAACTAATCGTGAATATTTATCGCCTTGGGAATCATTCCAGCCGCCTAAAGCTAAAGATACTTTAATACCTTTTGACTTGTAACTAGTAACTCTTTTATAGAATTCTGAAAATTTCCAAATATAAGTTTTTTAAATTGAAATTTAAATAAAGAAATTATTACGATTATCATAATCTGCCCATGAATCGTGTGCTTTAATAATAAGCTTCTCGAAATCAAGCACAGCAAAACCATAAACAATATGCGTACAAAGATCCGGATGGATATCTTCAGGTAAATATTTACCTAAACCTTTACGATACCAAGCCCAATTTGTAAAATAACACACAATCTTAAAATATCCAGATTGTGGTTTTAATGGTTCTGGTAATGGTGGTTGTGGAGAGGTTGGTGGAATTGGTGGATGCCATTCCCATGAATTCTCAGTTGTTGTTGTAGTTGGTCTAGATGTTGTTGATGATGTTGTTGGAGGTCTCCAATCAGGATAATTTGTTGTCGGTTTAGATGGCCTCGATGGAGTACTAGTTGGAATTGTTGAAGGATATAATGGTGGCTTTGTCGGTTTTGGCGGTGGCACGAAATTATCCGGTTCTAGATCACTGTTACCATCACACTGGGCATTGTCAGGCCAATCACAAGTTTTTCTATCCTAAATGATGTTAAAAAATTAAATAAGTAATTAAAAAAAAAATCGAATTAAGAGGAATTACGTTGTTCCAGTGTAATCCAGGAGCACATTGGAAAGTCTCATATCTATTCCAAAGACAATGTAAATATTGTGCACAATCTCCAGGATATGGAGCAAAAGCATTTCCTGCACATGTTGAATAGGGTTGTGGATGTAATTCTGAAAAATGACACAATTTTGATAGATTATTCCTAAAAAACAAAATGTACTACAAGGAATCCTACCATTTGTTAGTTTTTGTTGCGCAGTATATCGCTCAGCTATTTGTCTTCGGTTAACACATTGAACTCGGTATTTCCAATCGCACATTTGTTCATTGACGTGCCAGTAAAGACCAGGACCACAACTTTGTGTCACCAAATGACCATTAACACAAATATAGAAACTGGAGCAGTGTTCATGTGGATAATATTGTCCATTGTTGCATTTCTCTTCCAAATATGGCGATGTTGTGGTGGTTGTAAATCTTTGTGTTGTTGTACTAGCAATTGGCGCAGAGGTTGTTTTTGTTTGCCAATAAGTTGTGGTTGGTTTCCAAGTGGTAGTACCCCTTGTGGTAGTAGGTTTCTGGAATGCTATAATACCCCAAAAATTAATTGAATTAATTTTTTATTTACAAATTGCAATCAATTACGTTTATTTTCTTCACATTTAGCTGCCCTGGGCCAGTCGCAAATATTCCTTTCTTTATTCCAATGTAAACCACCAGCACAGTATTGCTTACGTAATTCACCAAGAATACATCTATAGTAAGCATTACAGTTTTGAGGATCCGGTAAATATTGTCCAGGTTCACAAGACTTTGTTGGTTTATCAACTTCGGGCATAATGACAGCAGGTGGTGGAATTGTCGTACTAGGTGGTGACCAAGTTGGTGTTGTTGTTGTTGTACTACGTCTTGTCGTCATCGTTGTCGTTCTTCGAGTTGTGGTCGTTCTTCGAGTTGTTGTAGTTGTTGGCCACCAAGTACTTGTAGTTGGTTTCATAGTTGTCCATTGTGTCCATGGTTTCTTTGTTGTAGTTTTTGTTGTCCATTCATGATGATGTTCTGTCGTGTAATCAGCTCCTGTATCAACACCTGTAGTTGTTTGTGGCGGTGTTGGTGTGATTGGTTCTGGTGGTCTGGTACAATCCTCACGTACCGGTATATCTGGAATCAGTCCTAATCCACGATTCAAGCTTCTTAATAATGGAAAAGCTCCACCACAACAACGATTTGAAAAATCGTCCAAATCAATAGTCCATGCAACAGCACCACCAAAACCGTTTGATTTTATATAGTCAGCTTTACGTCTAACTGATTCAACATCCTCAAAACCAACCCACTGTTCTCTGTAATAAGCGTATGGTCCAGTAGCGCCGGAACTATCACGGTTAAGAATCCAACGTGAATTTCGTATACGATTACAAACTTCATAGTATGCCAGCATGCCAGGTTGTTTAGTGTATTCACCAGCTTCTCCAGGACCTGCACTTGGTGTACCTTGTCCATAATTATTTGTTTTTGACAGAGTAAAGGTTTGTCCATAGAATGGGATTCCGACTAATAATTTCTCACGAGGAGCTCCTTTCATCACCAAATACTCCATAGTGAAATTCTAAACAAATCACAGGTAATATAAAACGAACAAAAAAAGTGTAAAAAAATACATACAGTATTGTACTGGGGATATTTGTCACCTGGTCGATGGTATAAAGGACTAACATGACCAGTTTGTCGTTCCCAAGCACCATGATAATCATAAGTCATCACCGACATAAAATCCAAAGCTCTACCAATGACTGGTAAATCGTACGATACATCTATTACTTCTTTATAACCAGAAATGGAAGCAGCTAATATCAAAGGTGGATTTTGTTTATCAAATTCTTTCCGTAATTCCTGAAAATCAAGCAAAGGTTTGAAATTTATTGACAAAAAAAACACGATAATGAATTTTTACTTGAATCAATTTGGTGAAATTTGGTTTATCAGAAGCTGGTCCTTTTTTACAATTACTCTGCCAACATACTGGATAGTTCCAATCAAAATGTAAACCTTTAAAATTATGACGACGTAAAAATCCAATCACACCAATAACGAATCGTCGTCGCGCTGAACCATCACTAACTAATCGTGAATATTTATCACCAGCTGAATCAGTCCATCCACCCAATGAGAGCAATACTTTTACATCTTGTAATGATGTAACTCGTTCATAAAGATCTAGAATAATGCTTTAATTGTATTTAATCAGTTCAAATTTAATTTCATCCGCTTACTGTTATCAAGATCTGCCCAAGGATCGAATTCTTTCATTAGAAGTTTTTCAGGATCTAAACTAGCAAAAGCATACACGATATGTGTACAAAGTCTTTGGTCAATATGTTCCGGAACAAATTTGCCTTCACCTTTCCTATAGAACGCCCAATTCGTCATATAACACACAACTTTTGGTTTGTTATCTCTTAAATCTTGATTCCTTGATATATCTAAATCTTTAAGATTATTTGTTATATAGATCATTGCACCGGGTTTACATTGTTCCGGTTGGATATTCTCGCAGCGTCCACTAGATGGATTTAACATCATGTTATCATTACATGGAATATGGTACGTTAAACCATTACGACAAATATAATAGGCAGCACAATTCTTTGGATCACTATATAAACCATCACCCGTACAAGTACCATATGGTTTAACAGGTAGATCTAGTTCTTGTTGTTGTAATTCACTACCTAATAGATAACGGTTAATTGTTGATAATAATGGCCATTTTTCACCACACAATCCTTTGAAGTCATCTAAATCAGCTGCCCAAACAAATACACCACCTAATTCCATCTTTTTCACATAATCAACTTTATCTTCAATACTTTCTGGATCATCATAGGATACCCATTGGTCACCATATACAATATATGGTGAACCTGTACTATCGGTGTGTCGATGCCAGCCTTCATTCAAAAGAGCATCACAAATTTCAAAATATGCCAACATGCCTGGTTTTTGGGTGTAGAAACCTTCACGACCTGGCCCGTTAATTGCTGCTCCAATACCAGTTTCATTGGTATATTGTAATGTAAATGTACGTCCAAAGAATGGTATACCAACAACGATTTTTGATCGTGGGAAACCTTTTTTCATCCAGTATTTTACAGCATAATCCACATTTAAGAAAATATCAAGACCATCGTCAGTAGGTCGTGCATTTAAATTTGAGTGGTGATCAGCTATCGGTTCACGATCACGATGGAAGTTATACGCTTGTAAATTAATAAAGTCAACAAAATCTGCTAAACGGTGTGGATTAAAACCATTTTCTATATGAAATCTAGACGCTGGTACAGCTATTGTTAATAACCATCCTCTTATTTTAAAGATTTCGTTTAATTCTTCTAAAAACAGATTCAAATATTCTTTATCACTTGAACTACCACCATACTCTTCTGCGCCTGGATATTCCCAATGTATATCTAAACCATCAAAATTGAATTGTTTAATTAAATTGATAGCTGAACGTATAAAATCACGTCTTCGATTAGCATTTCGAATCATTGTTGTGAAACGATGTGAACTAGTTTCACGACCCTCACCAACAGATATCAGAACTTTCAGTTTTGGATTGATACGTTTCAAGCCAGTAATAGCATGATAACCACCTTGAATGATATCAAATTCATCATCATTTGATATCATATTATAATTATGTGGATCAATTGCTGCAAATGCATAAATGACATGTGTACAAGCGTATGGATCCAAATCATCTGGATTAAATGTTAATGGTTCTTTACGATATGCAGCTGCACTCTGTACATAACAGACAATGCGACTGTTATCTTCTGCTAACGGTGCTACTGGAACATGTGATTGAATAATTTCCGAATATTTTTGATCTCTTGATAATCTTATTGATGCTGGATAATGTAAAAGTTGTTGATATTTATCATCGATTCGATATGGACGATGTTGTTTGAGTATATTATTTTTAAAATATTGTAATGGTGAATAGAATGATTGTTGGAATATTGGAAAAATTAGTTCACTATCAATATTTAAAGCTTCATCAGGTGGTGGACGTTTCTCTACAGAATCTCTTAATGGTAATCGTCTTGTAGCTAATACTCTAAAATTTACAGAAATTACAATATTCTCGAAAATATGTATAATAGCGGGACCGTCACGTCCAACCTGTCTCGCTGCATACGTACAGTATCAGATAAAAACTCCGACGGATCGGACGGGACGGTCCCGTAATAGCGCACAAAGACTCGAACTTACGAATTGGGAATACTCTCAACAGCTGTCCTTAATGGTAGAAATTTACTACCAAATTCTTCATAACTAGAAGAATAAGCAGCTTTACGATCCGATAATGTATCAAATTCTGGCACACTCTCAACAGCATCCCGTCGAAATGTTGGTATACCCAATGCTGGTATATGTTGATTACTATATCGTTTCCTTCTAACTATATGTTCTTCGGTTGATGTTAATAATAATAAGAATAATAACACACCACATATCTATAAAAAGTTTCAAGAAAATTTTAAACAATTGCTATTCAAATCAAGTGAATAATCAATTGAATTATTCATCATCAAATATATAGCTTTTCTTGTTATTTGTAGAAGGTTGATCCTTTTCGGATATTATTATTAGTATTATTATTATTATTATGAGTGTTTTGACCTCTATAAATAACCAAATCGTACTGTGATAATAAGACGATAAAAATCGAAACTTGTCCGAATACATTATTAAGATCAAAAATGTCTCCTAAGAACGAACGAGAAGAGGTCGATAAAGAAAAAAACCGGTAAGACTTCTTAGATTCGCTGAAGATTTTTTCCATACCCAACAACAAAATCATATTAGCATAATCAATTTTGTTGTTGTTGTTGTTGTTGTTGTTGTTTCATAATGATGAAGAAGCGCAAGATTCAGAACACACAAAGTAAAAATGAATCATTTTAACAAATCATATACAAGATATTAATAATGACTAGCAATTTGTTAAACATTCAAGTACAAAGACTTTTGACATCAATCAATTTAATTATGCATGTTTCGAATTTGTTGTCGTTTTTTTTTTGTCGACTACTAATATTTACCGAAATTATTGACCTCAACGGTACACTATTTTTTTTTGGTCGTTGATTTACACATGAAAAGATACAGTTATTAAGATTTGCATTAATTTCGAAAATTGGCAAATTTCAAATCAATAAAACAAAAGTTTTTACTTACATTTATGTGTGGTTTCATTGTGTGGCGTTACTTCAAAACACTGTATCCGTTTAATTGTAAGACCTGTGGAATCATCAATATGTAATTATTATTTGTCTTTCAATTCTAAATGACACTGAAGAAGATTTACGTGAGTGCCACTGACCAACATACAAAAGACAGAAAAAAAAAACAATAGGTCGTACATGATTATAAATTCAAGACGCACCTCTGTCTTACTAGACATTGTCATCAACAAGGGTGGTGTGATAATAGATAAGCAAAAACAATGTATTTATCTATATATTGCGACAGGAATCTATAATATTTGCATTTGTGGCTTACCTTAGAACTTCATGTCTTTTTGGCGATAAATGAAGGGGTTAACTAACACTTTTCAAAAAAAAGCAAAACAAACCATGTATTCAGCTCGCCAATCGAGTTCACAAATGCGTTTGAGACCCAAAAGACAGATTCTTATAGGCGCAAAGTAGGAGGCGGTATCTCTTGTTGATGTCTGGATGATCGAAAAAAACCAGCTCGAAGACCACCATCATCTAATTTTGTCTTAAACGAGAAAAGAACGAAACAGGTAAATACTGGCTATAGGTAGGAGCATTCTTTCGATTGTTTTGATTGCAATTGCATTTGTGCCAAACATGTATTTTGCTCGATTCTGCAATTGAATTATAATTATATGTTTGTAGAATGCCAATGAACCACCTTGAACTTGATTGGTGGCTAGTCAATCCTGCTGTTATCATCATCAAAGGCCACTAATTAGATCGGTGGTTTTCCATAAATACCTTTTTTATCTTTCCAATAATTGACCGTATTTTGAAAAAATACCAGTGTTTTACAAAGAAAGAAATGCTTCATAATACGAGTTTTTTTTGCAATACCTACTACTTTCTAAAAGCTGAAAACTTGCCTTTTAAATTACCTATGAAGCGCATCGTGTTAGCTAACACCGTAATTTATTAATCAATCAATAGTGGTCGTGAACTTGAATTTAGTTGTTTCACTCACAAGGAGGTGTGATCTTGACCCTGTAGTCGCGCCATTGGCGATCATTTAACAAGTGACTTTATCAGAAAATTTTGAAACGGTTTTTTTTTAAATAAATTTTGCAAACGACACTATTGACCTGTTGTCTTTCTCTGCCAATATCACATTTCATTAGAAAAAACTCAATCCTGTTATTCCATCTTTAACAGGATTTATACACAATTGAAAGAAATTTATTGATTGGACAGGCCAGTTTTTCTTCACATTAGTGAAGCTGATGATGATGATGATGGTGGAATTTTTTCTTGCTCTATTGAAAAATAAAACAATCAAAACAAAATTTTTTTGATGATGAATTGATCATATGAAGAATGATTTATTATAGAATTAAAATATAAAATTAATGGCTGTAATAAAAGTTCTGACAAAATATAGAACTACAGAATCATTACAGACTGGTTTGAGCTTTAAAGCTTTTGTTCGAGAACTAAGGGTCAACATACAAACAATGGACATAAGAAATGACAAATTGCTGACAGGTGACAGATAAAAAAATGGGAACAAGTATCAACTTATTGGTTTTATATTGCTATCTCGTTCTACATCTAGCGCTTTATTTCTTGCACCCTTTGTGTCTCAACCCTTAACCTTAAATACAGTTCAACTTGCTTCTAATTACATTAAGGCACAATTGCTCAACTAACACGTAAGTTAAGCGCGCCCTGAGTAGACCCTAAGTGTGAGATGAACAACTAGACCTAAATATGCAGTAAGCGGCTTACGCTGGACCCTTTACTTACGTGTAATTTGTTTTGCCCTTAACGTCTAACAGTAAGTGGGAAATGAGACCCTGTGAGCACTGAGTGTGGACCCTAAGAGTGAGCTGAACAGCTGTGCCTAAGTGTGATACATTGAATTTTATTATTAGATTTATCTGAAACGAATTGTTTCTATCTAGCGCCTTACAGCCGGAAATCTTGTCTTAGGACAAAGTTTTGATTTGCGAGGAAGCTCTAATTTAAAAATAATGCAAACATGTACTTTCGGTGAAGAGTTTTTTTTTGTTCATCGAACCAAATGTCTCGGGTTGTTGAAACGAGATCATAAACGAGATCATAATTGATCCTAGATTTTGATCCTGAATTTCAATTGGTCCAATGATTACAGTAAAAATTAAGTAATTTTGGTAGTTTAAACAACGTAATCGTAATTACACAATTAAAAACCCAACGTTTGAGTCTACGTGTTACTACAACGGGACAGTCACGTCCAACTCATCTCGAAATAAGTTAAAAGTATTGATTCGTTTAGGAGACCACAGTCGGAATTTTTATCGGAAGCGTTACGCATCCGTCATTTTTCCTCATAAGAATGAATGGTTTAATTTCTAAATTGGGTTGGACCGAACAGTCCCGTCGTAATGCGCCTAGTCTCTTATAACATTGCATTAGTTTCGAATGTTTACATTCTATCGTAATAATCGATTTGTTGTTACATGAGTTGTCGTTATAAACAGGTTCAGAATTGTATTTAAGAATTCTTAACAAATTGCCGCGGCAAAAAGAAGAGATTTGAATTAGGTAATGGTAGAGAACTTATTTAATGTGAAGTTTTTTCCCGTTCAACAAGAAATCGTCGATCTGTATTCAGCAGTAGTAAGTATGTAGTTATATTTTTTTATTAGATTTCCCCGACGACACAGTATCGACTACTACAAATTAATAAATAAGTAAATGAAACCTTGAATTTCTTATCTATGTAACAAAAGCGTTGAAATATTCAAGGTAGAGTTCGCCACAATATTCTTGGAAAATTATATATCTTTATTATTGCTCGTTTTTTTTCGTCATTCCAAAATTCAATCAGATTTATCTCTGAACTCATTAATATTATTTGACGTATAGTTTTTTCGTTAAATAATTCATCCAAAATCCATTAATCCGACAGGGAATCGCCATTAAAATGCAATAACTGATAGAACTAATAAGCGACATTTCAATTTCGTTAATGTGAGACATTAAGATTTGAACAAAAAAAGATTATTTGTTTCATCTTCATTAAACATGATTTTTATTTTTGTTAAAACAGATAATGTAACTGAGCACTTTTTTTATATAAAAGATTGACAATTAAAAGATAATAATCAGTATTGAACCAACATCAACAGTGTTTAATATTTAATGAGTCTGAGGCTCTACAACACTGTCAATGTATTAGTCAAAATCCTTTGGGATTCTGTACTGTACTGTACTGTACGCTAAGCAAATTTCAAGTACAAGCTAACAAGCTTGCAAATTATAAACGAGTAGTGCAAGTTTCATTGATCAGGAAAGTATTACAAGGTATCTAGTGTTATCATCGCCATCATGTGAGGTAACATCATGACAGATATGATCTCAGATGGTGGAGATTTCGTTTATTGTCCATATGACGAAAACCATAGAATATCCAACCCCACCAATCGTAATCAAAAGAAAGTTGAACATGATACAGAAGATCAAGTCGCCGGCTTCATCTCCATCAAATGTAAATTGGCGTTTATATAACTGGGAAGGGCGAACACATGGCATGGGTCTGGTAACAACCCTACCATAAAATGATTGTTCAACCTGCATTAACTAATATACAGAATGCAGCTCACATCGGTGCATATGGATATTTGTTCGACAGCAGTCCTATAGCATCCAAGCTTTTACATGAGGCAGGAGGTGGTACGAATACTTTACATAACTCGTACATTAACATGGTCATTTGTCATAATTCTGTAAATTTAATGAAACAATTTTCTTGTATCAAAAGTTGTCAATTGAATGACATCAAACAGTATTGAACAGTGTTTAAGGTTCTCCGTGTACTTGATGGGACCGAAACGACAGAACTGTCATGTCATGAATAGGGGACTTTACACACAGGCTCTTAATCGCGTGATTTTACAAATGCCCATTCCTTCGCGCGCGCAAACGTTGGTAGCGTTCACTCTATTATGGCGTAAAGGTACAATATGTCGCGCAGTCTGGGACACATTTCCAGTCACGCGGTTAAGAGTATGTGGTGTAAAGTGCACTAATAGTGGTGAAAGACTGAAGACTAAGGGAGTACGCCCATTTGATCGGAATAGGATCGACGGGAAGCATTGAATCTTATGAGAAAAGTGACGCACACGTAAAGCTTCGGAAAGTTCGGACAAAAATTCCTACTTTCAAAATGACATGACGGCCCCGGTTCCGGTTAAATGCACGTTGCTGACTTACGCCATAAAACACAAGACGCAAAACTCTCTTTGGATTCTCGTCACTAATAATAATAATAATAATAATAATAATAACAAAATCGCGTGACTCAATATCCAATCGACAAATGAATACTTAAAGAATACATTGCAAAGTTGATGGGAAAAGGTGGAATAGGTACTCAATTAAATTTTCATGTAAGTTTAATGAAACTTTTAACAGAATTCTATTGATATTAAATTGATTGCTAAACAGCTTTTTTTTTCTGTTCTTGTTTCAATTAAATTTTCATATAATTGACCTTTTCCAATAACAAAGCTTCTGAACTTGTCTATTTTTTTATATCGACCAGTTTATAATAGTAAACAAATGAACAAGTCACGAGTTAGTAGGTAAACGGTCAGTACTGCACCTCGTTAATTGAATTTACTTTCGGTTTTATTTTTCGTGGAAATGTGTTTCGTACGAAATTATTGTAAAAAATTCGTGTGCTGAAAATAATCAGTTAAATTATTGTCTAAATATGTAAATCAATCGAACACAATACAAACAATACACAAAGAATTTTGAACGTAGGTGGATTGTATTTGAAAATTCTAAATCGCCATCAACACAATTATTGAACTATGTCCTCATGATGGATTCCGAAGTATTGCTTGTACAGTTTTAGCCAATCAGAATTCAGGATGTTCCAAATTCTGAATTTTGATTGGTTAAAGCCATACAAGTCACTTTTCAGAATCCACCATGAGAAGATAGCTTTAAGCATTCTTCATACATGCGACGTTGCGTTGCCGATGCGGAAATTCGCAACAAGTTTCCGTATCGGTATCGAAAAATCGCATTGGTGTCGGGACTGCTTTAGATCGAACAAATCATATCCGATTCATCATCAACGGCAAAGGGTGCGGTTGAACTCCTCTAATTCCGTTCTTTTCATTATTATTTCTTGTTTGTAGAAAAAGAGAAGAGAACTAAATTAAAAGACTAAACTCGCCTCGTTTAATCGCATTGTAAGTTGTCCCTGTGCACTATGCACTTTCAAAAATTATTTATTCATTCCCATTATTTTAGATGAAGTTATATTGTCGCATTACAGACGAATTAGATCATCCACAGGTAGTACAAAATCAGAAACAGGTGTACTTGATAAACTGATAAAAAATTATCAATATATCAATAATCTATATTCTAGAAAATTTCTAATTTCTTGAAACTTTGTTTACGTAAATAAAACACCCACCAAAGGCACTATTTCGATTATTTACTGTGTTGTCTTTTCATTTTTTTTTTTAGCCTAAAGACGCATAGAAATACTACTTCGGATAATAGAAACAAGTGTTGCTACTTCTATTATAAATTCATAAAATATCGATTGCATACTTGTATTACTCATTTATTAATTACAAGGTTTCAAACACTAATTGCGAGATTTTGTTGTTAGTTCGGATCTTTATATACACAAAATTAAAGTTCCAAATAAATCAAGTTTCAAAAAACAAGTTTTCTTTTTTTAATTTAAAACAGTTAGAATCAATAACCTGTATGTATTATAAAATCAATAAGTGCAAATTATATTTAACAATTTCTCTAAATTGTAAATAGAAAAATACGAAAGTATTAAATAATAAATTGAAAGAAAAAATATACAAATCCACGTAATACATATGTAATAAAGAAGAAATATAATAATTAGAGGGCGGGATGAAGAGGAAACCACCCCCCTCGTTTGTTAATTCTTGCTCCAATTATTATTCGATCGATTTTACGTTCGTGCATATTTAGATATTATAGTTTAGTTAGGAAGGAATAGTAATAATAAATAACAGAGTGTAACAAATTTGTTGTTGATGAAAAACAAGACAAGCAACATAAGGAGAGCAAAAGAAGGAACCACCCATCAGATTCTTGAAAAAGGTATTTGACTCATCGGCCTTGAATCTCAAAATTTTACCACACCCTTTCCTATCCAAACATATGTGTATATTGTATGTATAATACATATCAACATCCTTTTGATAAGCGAAAATGATAAACTAACATACTAACATTGATTACATAATAGGTATTGATTTAGTACAAATGTGGTTAAAAGTAATGCATGTGTTTTGTTTTTTCAGTTTTTGAAATAACTTCAGTTTTTGCAAAATAAACCGCACGTAAAATTCCCCGTAATCTCGGTAATTAATAGAAAACTAGAGTGTTCCATAAAATGTCAGGTTTCGTTGTAAATAATTGATAAGATAAAGTCTCTGGATTATTGACCACAATTTCTCGCGACAGTTTATGATATATCTATAGCGTTCTCTCATTGTCAGTCGACTGAAAAACTCTTAAAGGAATGGCAGCCACGTGGTGGCAATTTTTTTTATTAACAGTGATAACAGTGACAATACAAATTAGTGCAAATCAATTAGATGTAATCGAATTAGAAGGCAATTATTCAACAGTCCAACATTTAAAATTTAATAAATCAACTGAATATGTATTGGTTTATCCATCATCGAAATCTATATATCCTTATCGTGTAAAAGCTTGGTGTTTAGATGCTTTAATAAATCATCCTGTATTATTAGTTGTACGACAAGAACGACAAGTTCTATCATGGGAGATACCATTTTTGGTTGATACAAGTCGTAAGGATCAAAAAATCAAATTTACAAATACATCACGCACTTTATGCCATGATAACATGGATATTATCACAAAGAAATCAAAAAA
>JAZBHA010001249.1:0-25636 GCA_037464855.1 Iselma pallidipennis | reverse complement strand
TCCTTGATGCTGTACATGAGTTAGAAATGCTGTGCAATACAGCAGAATGCTGTACGTCTGGTCACTTTAATGAAATTTTAACTTTCAAGTGACGTTTTGCATATTGATAAATCAAATTATGTCAGGATTGATAATTTTGGTTGTATTCTTAAGTTCAAAGTGTGTACAGGAAAAGCTTTATTTTAAAGAGAGTCACTATAAAAAACAAATTGGAATGATCAATTTTAATTTAAAACAACAAAAAGCGGGGGAAATAGTAATAAAATAACGTAGCCTCTACAAGGGGACATACGGTATTTGAATACAAATACGATACAATCACTGTTCTGGATATTTTTCGTACGAATTTTTAAGTTTATTGTTAATTTGTTGATTGATTTCCGGTTAATTATTTTTTATCGTTTTAATTGTTTTCTGTCTGGTTCTACAATGAATAGTAGATCCTTCATGGTTGATAAGTCTCTTCTATTATTTTCTAATCACATTGCTCTATTGTTGTTTCCTATAATTTTACATTTTCGAACTGTTAACAATATTGGCCTTTTTTCTAATTTATTTAGATGCAGAGCCGTAACTAGCCAGTGTGGCTCCAGCCACAAGCGTCAGGCTGTATAGGCGTTGCAGATTGGTTTGCGAACCTGATTAGGATAAAATCGCGACCCTCACCTTTTGCCAAAACACATCAGCTAAAAAACAAAAAGAAGTGAAGGCGATGCTTCTTTTACTTCGCCCCTTATCTTCTGAAAATCAGGCGTAATTGTTGTATTTGCCATAGGCGCTAAAAGTTCTAGTTACGGCTCTGTTTATACTTATGCATCTATCGTCAATTATTTCTATTCAATAGAGCTTAGATTCTTCTAGAATTTTCGACTTACACCTGTCGACTAACAAAATAGAAACGAGCAATTTTTTGATTACTCGACAATTTCTATTACATTTTATGTTCGATTTAGGAAAATTTGCATATGAGCAAAATTTTTGCAAACAAAACTGCCAACAGAAGGGAATTTGGGCATCGTCTTTATGGGCTGCGTTCAATTAAAGGGCTCCCTTCGCCACTTTTCGACAAAATGGCAAATGAGTCGCCACTACTAACCCAAACTTGGGATAATTGGGTAGGCCCCCAAACAGTATCAGTCCAGGGCCCCAAAGTTAACGATCCACCCCTGAGTGCCAAGATTATTTGTTTCACCCTTTTGCAAATGTAAACCTGTTTGTTTCTGCAACAATAATACAATTTCTTTCACAAAAATCCTTGTTGCTCCAATTCACAAGTACCTTATTGTTCCCAAAATGAGTGAAAAAGAATAATGTTCCATAAAAGAAATCGTTCTATACGTTTGTTAGATTTGTTTCGAAATTTGTGTCAAAGTAATGAAATTTCATTTTTGATTCGAAAAAATGGATAATTTCGAAAAAATAAAAATAAGATTTGAGCAATTCTGCGTAATCCTTATAGTGTGAATTGACGATAATAGTTGTTTGTGTTTTATAAAATTTACGTCTTTAATTATTTTTTTAATTACAATTTTAAACAAAAACACAAATTATGTAGACTAAAATACAATATTCTGATAATGATAACTGGAATAGTAATAATAACACAAAGATTCCGTTATTATTATTTCAAATATAAATTATATATTGAAAATTTTCTATAATTTAGTTAATTGTGTTGTATACAGACATAAATTGATTGTTAGGTATGTATATGTATATGTTTTCGATGATATAAATTGATAACGGGCCAAATGTGATTTGCTTGTACCAGATCGTTGGTTACCGTATTTAGTGATAAATAAGTTGTTAGCCAAACGAGACATTTCTAAAATATTCAGGATAATTGATCGGCCAGCCGTATATCTAAAAGTTCTTTACCAATTCAAATCATTCTTTTAAATGAATCATGAAAATAGATATTATTGGTTGAAATGTTGTAGAAATTTCTCGCAGCAAGTTAATAAACCAAATTTTTATCTGTTTCCCGTTTCAGGATATATCAGTCTAGCTGGTGAAAACCGTCAAAGGACATTTGAAATGGAATTTCAGAGTGATGATATGATATTACAGAATGGTATTAAATCTGAGATACCAGTAAAGAAAAAGCCATGGAGGGCAATGTTGGCATATTGGATATTAGGACTGTGCAACAATTACGGTTATGTTGTCATGTTGACGGCAGCTAGTGACATTATTGGAGAGAATGATGTAATTGATTTATTTACTAAACATTTATTTATTTAATCGTTTTTGTAAAGCATAATTTGTTATACAAATTAAATATTTGTATTCTAGATGTTTGCTGGTAGATGTGTCAACGTGACAATCTTACAAAGGAAACATCTAAATCATCTAATTCGGACTTTATGTAATTTAAGATCATCATCATACTAATATCGTATATATATTATTTCGAAATTTATTAAACATCTTTTTCTAGGGTCAAATAAGCCAAGAAAGAAATTGCACGTATATGTCAACAGGCGCTATATTATTAGCCGATATTATACCAAGTCTATTAGTTAAATTATGTGCACCATTTTTACCATTTTTCGTAAAGTAAATTTTTATCGTAATCACAACATATATACAGATTTTTGACTAAAATCAATTTTTGTTTAAAACATTTACAGTGTAAGAGTGTTCATATGCATCCTGCTTGCGTCTGGTGGTTTCATTTTAGTAGCTTTCAGTCACAACATTACCATGTCACTTATTGGTGTGATAGCAACATCATTTTGTTCAGGTTTGGGCGAAGTGACTTATTTACAGTATAGTTCCTTTTATGACAAGTACGATTCTGCAAAAAAAAACTATCAAAAAACAAAAATTATTACTGATTTGTTTTACAGAAATGTGATATCGACATGGAGTTCAGGAACCGGCGGTGCTGGAATTATTGGAGCTCTCTCCTATTCTTTACTCCAACAACTCGGCTTCAAAACCACCCTACTTGTAATGCTTATCATACCCGTCACTATGGGTCTAACGTAAGTCCTCATGTCGTCAAAAATTACCAAAAAAAATTAACATAAATCTTTACAATAATAGATTTTGGGTATTATTGCCGAAACCTTCCAATTTGATGAAACAAGCCATTGATATACAAAAATCGGTAAATACAGAAGAATTGAAAAATCCAAAAGAGGCTTTCTTGAAGAAAATTCGACAAATTCCATCATTATTAAAATATATGTTGCCATTTGGTTTAGTTTATCTGTTTGAATATTTCATCAATCAAGGAACGGTAAATAAATTTGATAATTTTTGAAATTTTGGAGATACTGAACTAATTAAAGTCTTTCTCCACCTTTCGTGCCTTGAGCGGGATTCGAACACCGCACGCTTCAATTGCAGGTTGACTGCACTGACCAATTGTGCTATATTCGGTTATTGGCTATTGGTCAGTGCAGTTAACCGGCAATTGAAAGATGCGGTGTTCGAGTCTCGGTCGAGGCACGGACTTTAATTAGTTCAATATCTCCAAAATGTAAATCATTCCCCATAGGATTTATCGAATTATTGATAATTTTTATTTAGACAAATTAAAATCGTTTATATAAATATTTCTGTTTTTTTTTCAGTTTGAATTAATTAATTTTAATAACACATTTTTGAAACCAGACGGTCAATATCGTTGGTTACAAGTCGATTATCAAATCGGTGTATTCTTATCCAGGTCGTCGGTGAATTTTTTCCATATTAAACATATATGGTTATTAGCTGTTCTTCAGGTATTGATTTTAAAATATTGTCTTTTTTTTGGTAAATCTTCAATTTATATCTTCTGTTTATAGTTGATAAATGTTGTAATTTTTACAACAGAAGTCGTATATTATTATGTTCCCAGTTTTTGGATAATGATAGCTTTGACATTATGGGAAGGCCTTCTCGGTGGTGCAGCATATGTTAATACATATTACCGAATTTCCACCGAAGTAAAAATAATCAATTGTGTATCAATGGGCCATGATTACCCCCCGCACTCGAATGGCGGAAAATTACGTCACTTCTTCCTCTAAACGACTCTAGTTATAAACCATTTGAATTGATAGGGCGCTTATACTTCTAACGTATAGATGGCATCACTGTTTTGAGCATTGTCAACGTATCCTCAAATGTTCAAAACAGGTGGCACCCTCTATACGTTGGAGGTATAAGCTCCCTATCCACTCAAATGGTTCAAAACCAGAATCGTTTGGTAGAAAAAGTGACGCAACTTCCCAGCGTTTGAATGTGGGGTGACCACGGCCCATTTATCGTGTATTATTATTATTTATTTAAATATTTTCAGGTGCCTGAGGATAAAAAACAATTTTCCATGGCGATCACCAGTTTCGCCGACAGTATCGGTATAATGCTTGCTGGTATGTTCGCAATTTATGCACACAATGAAATTTGTGCATTACCAATGCCAAAACGTGATTAGATACTTCTCTTTCACAGTATTTTATCTGTTATTATTATTATTTTTATAAAATGATTATTTTCAATATAGGTAGTGATTTGGAATAAAAAAAAATTATAAATTGATTAGCAAATTTTATTGGCACATCGAGAAAATAATCACAAGATTTCTTTTGAGTAATTACGATTACAATAATTTCAGACTTGTTTTTTTTACTTTTTTTTTAACAAAAAAACGACAAAAGAACTAATTTACTAATAATAGGAACATGACAGTACAAAAATATTGCCACAACAAATATATCACAAATTTTTTTTTGGAAGTAATTTTCAAAAAATAACTCGAAAAAACGCAAAAAATTGAGAAAAAAAAGCTGTGTTCTTTTCGAAAAACGAAAAAATATATATTTATATAATAAATGGGCTTTGCCCGAAAAAACTAACTATTAGCACACACAAAATTTGAGCTTTGAAAATCGATAGAGCGAACATCACTTTTTTTTGACTAGTGTTTCTACAAACCAACAAGAGAATTTTTGTATATCGAATATTTGGAAAATCGATATATCTTTAGAGACTCACATATAGTCTTTGACAATATTTATATAAATACCAAAATACGTAATAATATAACGTACCTTGGGGACTCTTGTTTTTTAAGATTCCAAGAATTTCTTATATATAATTTTTTTTTTCAAAAAACGTCAATATTTGAAAAAACTCGATTTTTTAGAAATCGACAGAAAAGAACACAACTATATATATAAATATTAGAAAAATCGAATAATACTGAAAACTGAAAACAATACAAAAAGAAAAAACGAAATACTGATTTGCTTGATATCATTGATAGTTTTCAAATGATTTTACAAGCATTTTGATTGCACAATTGCCTTACCACCATCATCATATTCTTGTTTAGACATCCATAATTGTTGAAACGATCCTAGTGATGTTAAAATTGAACCACCAGACCAAGCACCAAATTTCCGTTCTGTAGCACCTGGGGCAGTGATGATTTTCAAACGCATACTCTAAACAAAAAATGAAAATAATTAATTAATAAAAAATTTCAATCTCGACAAATTAAGACACATACTGGGGGTGTTTTTGCTGCTAAATCTCGATTTAATCGTTCAGTAAACCCTTGTAGATTTGAGTTACCACCTGTGACAACAACACTACCATACATTGCCTGAAATGTTATCGAAACAAAATTAATTATCAAATATTTGTGTTTTTAAATACTAATTTACCGGTCTAATATCGATGTCACACATTCCAACACTTGTAGTAACTAAAGGTCCAACACCCAATGTTGGTTGAATACCAGATTTCGTTCCAGCTGTTGGATTAAATAGAGGTTCCGGTATTTTGAAACGTTCAACACCGAAATCTCTATGATAACCATTTGGAAATTCATAATGTATAGCTGGCATTGTTTTTATAACTTCCTCATCATATAAATTATCAGAAACTTGTAGAACTGATGCTTGGAAGTCTTGCATTACTTGCTGGAAATTTAAAAGAATTAGAAATCTTGAAAAAAAATCACATTTTACTACTTTTATCATATAGTTGTGCCAAGATTCGGTTAGTTTAGCTTGATAAGTTCTACGTTTGAAATTTGGTGCTTCTTCAGCTTTGGTTATTTCTTTTGAAGCCACCATACAGGGAGGAACAATTTCGATGCCTTTTTCAGTCAAATAATTTCTACATTGAACACTCAAATAGTCACCACCAGCCGGTGATTTCACTACGGCTTGAGTCAACACAAAACTATTGACAAAAAAAAAAGATTATAATCAAAAAAACAGAATTTTATAGGTATTTTCAGGGGCGGATCTTGAAGCTTATGTTTTGTAAGGGGCCCCCCAATGACGTCCACCAAAAGAAAGACAGATTGTATTACCAAGCTTAAGTTTATGGGGGTTCTGAAACTCAATCAATTGCTTTCTAAATTCTGCTTTGTTATAACTAGGCGCCGAGGCCGCCCCGAAGCTTAAGCTTCATTATAGATCCGCCCCTGGGTAGATTAGTAGTTTACCCGTCATGGACAGGAACAGCTGATGTATGGGTAGCACCACTGTCAACAACAAGACATGTAGGACGACCATTTGCAAAAGCGGCTAATGATGCATTTTTAGCCAAATATAAAGCAGGAACATTATATTTTTCAAACATTAATTCGGTCATTAATTCACGTTTCGGTGCTGTTACCCATGGTGGTTCTGTTATTAATAATGGATGATCATTTGGTATTGCACGTAAAGCAGTTATATAAATATAATCCAAGAAATTCTCAAATATATCCCAATTCTCGATCATACCATCTTTCAAGAATGATGTCATTTCCATTTCTAAAATGTTAAAACAAAATTTAATAAAAAAAAGTCATTTTAAATACAACAACCGAAGCGTTACACACACACTAGTCGTCCGAACTTTTTACTTAACATTTACGAGACTTGACGTGACCTGACCTGACTAATTGTGTGTAGCGGATTCGGCGGTTGATCCTTAATTAAAATCATCATTATATTAACCAGATCGTCGAACATTGATGGCAGTAACGCCGATATTGTATCGTTTCTGGGTAACATCGTCTTGGCTATCCAACCATATACCAACAGTTGATGGTATGTCCAATTTCGGACTATCTTCACCACCGAAACCGGCACGTGTTGAATTATGGCCGATATCGAACACCAAAGCTCCAACTTCATCTATTAAAACAGCCCCATTTAAGAAAAACAGGAAGAAAAAAAAAGTTAGGTTATGTATAGTTGAAAACGTAAACAAAACAAATTTTAACGTATTTTACCTCCACCGTAAACAGCCCCACTCATAGCGACAACTTGTAAATCAACCAAAAAAACCACCAAATTTATTTCATTATCAGTAGATTTATCACAAGAATTCTTTTGCAGAAAAAGTTTTGTTGATTCAGTTCGCCGCCGATTTTGTTTCAAAAACAAACATGGCCGACCGATCTTTGCCAGTGGAAAATTGCGGAAAAATTCGTTTAATTTAAATAAAAAAATTAGATTTTCCGAAAATTTTGTCAAAAAATTGCCGAAAACACTCAAAATTGTGCCGGGAACATATTTTTGTGCTCAAAAAAAATTAATTAAAAAATGGCGGGATTTCGGTCAAATTCAAAAATCCGAATGACCGTAAAGGAAGTAAAAAATTTGCAAAATAATTACAAAAATATCGAATTATAATTAGATTTGTTGTAGAATTATTGTAGAATTTGTCGAAAAATGTTCTGTTGTAAAAATTGTCGATTAATTCACGAAGAAACCCATCATAAAATCGAATTAAGTTGTGGTATTTGTGTTTATGGTAAAATATGGAGTGGTTCGATCATTGATTTATCACCAATTCTAATAAAACACATCAAAACTGTCCATTTTCCAATGCATTGTCTGTATTGTCGGATCATTTTTAAAACAGTCGATGAATTATCGAATCATAAAAATTGTGGAAAATTATTGAAAACACCTAAAACACCATTAACACCGAACAGTGATATATTTTGTGGATCATTTAAACAAATTCCAGACAATCAAGACGGTGGTCTACCGTTCGGTATGGGCATAACAAGTACACCAATGCAGAAATTAGAAGAAAATGATAAAATAACACCATTAACACCGTTAAATGAATGCAATAAATTCAAATTAATACTAAAATCTAGTCTCAAATCCTATTCAAATTTACGATTGAGTTCTGGTTTAAGTGAATCGAGGAAAAGTGATCGACGTGTAACATTTTCCGATACTCAATTGATACGATTTTCACAAAGTATTTGAAAAAATCTTTAACAAAAATTCAATATTTTAATACAAAAAATTTCCAGATACTGATAACAGAACTGATAATACTGTCGATACATTTTATAGTCTGACAAACATGAATATTGAAGATCCTCCAGTTGTTGAATTAAATGGAATCCAAGAAAATCTTGATCAAATTAAAGATGAAACTCTATGGGAAAGTGCTTCAAGTAATGGTGGTGAATGGATGAGTAATTCTGATCTTGAATTAAGTATTGAAACAAAGTCGAATGATAGTGATGGAAATTTGGCGATTGATTTAAATATAATTAAAGCACCGGAAAATCTATTAGAAACAACAAATATTGAAGAAAAACCATTGAATTTATGGTCATCAGTAGCGAAAATTGTTCGATCGGTTGTACATAATATATCAATAACAGCCCAACATAGTATCGGTAAGTTACTACAGTCGAACCCCGCTAATCCGTCAAGTGTCCAGGCTTGGTTTTGGGCGCCACCGGTAGTCCTGTTTCATATAAAGCCAAAGTACTCTGGTCTTTGATACGACGGGTTAACTGGACTCAACTGTATTCTAAAACGATAAAATTGCAGTTACTGGTAATAAACGACGTCTACCCGATCAAGATGACGGTATGGATGAAGTAATTGTTCAACCGAAAAAACGAAAATTTATGGATATTAAATGTCGAAGACCAATTAGAGAATTAAGTCCAATGTACCAATACCATTTACGTATACGACGACCAAAAATGATCGATAAATCAACACAAACTGACGATATATTTTGGGATAAAATATTATAAATCAAACAAAAATTTTTCTGTATTCTTATATATTTACATTATTTCAAATAAATAATTTAATAATAAGCTATACTGTTTTTCCAAAATTTCTCAACATTGTTTCTTTTCTTAAATTTAAATTTAAATTTTTTTTGTCATAATGGTTTGAAGAGTTTGCGAAATTATTTGATCAAAAAAAGAGAGAAAAACCTTGAACAAATAATGAAGCAATAAATAAAAACAAATCTATCACAAATAATCATTTGTGAGTGTTGTTGGGCTTGTTTGTTTTTTTGTTTGTTCAAAATTTAATTAATATGTATACCCTGAAATGGTATAAATATGAATAATTCGACTGAATACATTTACGTTTCTACTAAATAATAATTACCCATAGAAGCCTATAAACCATACAGTTCTAAGCTAAACATGTATGTACTTTTTTTTTATTTATGTATGTAGTATGTATTTATGTATGCATGTATAACAATAATGAGATTACATTAACGTAGATTACAATACATATCACAAAAGTGGTGATCTGTAACATCAACCAATTAAGAGAAACAAAAAAAAAAAAGAATCATACAGCAAACTTAAAAATCGTTAATCACAGACAATTTATAAAATCAAAAAATAGACGAGAAAACTGCAAAATATCCAAAATTATATTTACAAAAAAAAAACAAGATTTCTGAAATGTTTCCAGTTTTCTCTAATTGTAAGAATATGATATGCGCAGCATAAACTTAAATAAAAAACATTAATGTAACTCCAAAATATCGATAATAAAATGATGAAAAAACACTTGAGAAATCATTGCCAGCGACATAATAAAAATCAGTATATAATATAACATTCGTTGTTGAAATCTATTTAAAAAAAAAAAAAAAACAACAAGAAAAATTAAGTACACATTGCACTTGCATTGGATAAAATCGCACCTCTTTCTTTGCCCTTAATAAAAAGAATTGTCATTATCTCATTTTTCGACTAAATATATATATTTACATGTAACAGCAACACAGCAACATCTAAGACAAGACACGCACAGGTACATGAATACAGAACAAACGGAATATTTGGTCGATTTAAAGATCAACCTATTATTATTAATAATATTTATATTTATTTATATATATATATATATATATATTTGTATTTCGAAATATCTACCACCATCTGTGTTCATACAACAGGCGTTCGAATTCAAACAACCACCCCAACTGTGAAAAAATGTTACAAGTTTTTTTTTTAAAACGGATTAATAATAAGAAAGAGGCAGCCGTTAATTTCTTTCCAATTTTTTTTTTGTCCTTAAATCAGCCTGTGAAAAATTCGACGCGTAACATTCAATCAGTCTTTGAACTAAGAATGATTTTTTTCTTTTAATAAATATTTTAAAACTAGAGATGTCTCGTCACAGAAAATCACAGATGTAGATTATTCCCGATGAGAATGCAGTATTTTTTTTTTTAATGTTTAAATTCATTTTTTTTTGTTTAAATATTTACAAGAAAAAAATAAATGAATAAATTTATGTAGTAATATATAGATTTTAGAAAATTAAAACTATAAAAATCTAGGCATGGGTGTATGGTATGATTGAGAATCAGATCTCATATGTGGATAAGTTGATGGTTGATAACGTCGATAAGAGAGCGGATGATGTAATGAATTAGGTAATGGTTGGGCACCATTCATAGTACCATGTATATGTGTAGCACCATCACCTAAATCTAATTCCATTTCTTGTTGTTCTTGTAATTGCATTTGTCCTAATGTTGCTGTTGCCATTGCAACATCAGGCATTATATCAGATAAATGTCCATCGCTGCATGAACTACTTTCCGGTTCATTTGTAAAACGAAATTCACCTTCTGGTATAACAGCTGGTAATTCATGTCGTTGTGAATATGCACCAGGTCTTGGGAATGTCATATTACGTCCATAATTACCTCGAATTGTTAGGCCTTTATTTGGTGATACTTGTACATTATCAATGTTACCAATTTCACTGTCACTTTGATCAGGAACACAATAACAATTTTCCAACATATCAGCAACTGGATCAGGTAAATTAAATTCTCTAACAACACGTAATCTAATTTGACGATTAATTTCATGACGCGACGATAAAGGCATATTAAGAGCACGTTGACAGCTCGGCGATTGACGTAATTTTTGTTCCCTTTTCAACATTGCATTCATAACAGCCGGATCTGGTACTGGTAATACTGATGATAATACATCAACACCTGCTGCACCATGAGATCGTGGTTTATCCTCTACCATATATAATGTATCAGGAATGTCTGGCATATATCTAGCACGTCTCATACGCATCATTTCAACTTCCTGTACTAATTGATCTTCAACTAACACTTTTACTTCATCATAATATGGCATAAATAAACGTGGTTGTACAAATAGTCCATTATTTTTATCGCCACGTATCCACGCATTAACACGTAAATTTTCTCGATCACCACCAATCATATGACTTGGTGGTGTGCTGACCAAACCACGACGTATAGCTTGATTCAATATATCACTATTAGGAGGCAGTATATGATCTATTCTAACCAATGGCAGCAAATCGGACAGTATTTCTCTCAATTCAACATCACTTAAATCACGTTTTTTCACACCTTTCCGAGCTACTGAATGTGCTGTGTGACTCACAATATTCGGTTCTAAAACGACCAAAAATATAATTAAATGTATCAACACAAAATTATACTTGAATTATTATACCTCGATCTTCCATTCTACGAACTAGTTCGTTTTCACCCCATTTCAAAACAGCATGGAGAATTTCCAATTCACTAGCTTGAAGGAATGGACTTTTCAAAACTTCAATTAAATGACTTTTATCGAGTTGATGTAATACAGGCGACTGAGAAATCGGTTGGAATTCTTCTCGCAAAAAATGTAACGCCTGTAATAAAAAATAATTTATGGAAGTTTTATTTATTCGTCTTTTTTTTGTTTTTCTAATATTTACTTGTCTGTGAACCCAAGCTGAACCATGCGGTTGTTTTGCCCATTGCAATACAGTAGGTAGAGTATCTAATGTTAACCATTCCAAAATTAGATCTTCACAGCCTTGGGATAGAATATCTAACTCTAGAAAACGTCCAATTTGATATAATTCCATAGCTTCTTCTAGAGGTGATGGACGTACACGTCCAGTATGTGCTAATGCTTGAGCTTCACCTAGACCAGCACCTCCTCGAGATATTAACGATAAGTCCACTTGATCCAGATAGATAGCATGCAGAAGGACTCTTGCATATCTGAAATAGAAAGAATTTTTGATTTTTATTTTGGTATGTATAGGAGTTATTAATACATACCGTTTAGGTATGACGGATTCATCAAGAACAATCCTCGTAGGTATATGTAGAGCTCGTTCAGTATGCTCTTCGCCACTACGTGAACGTCTTTGTAATAAGTTTCTGAAGAATGGTGAACGTGCTGATAGTATAGCTTTATGACAGGGTAATTCCAATTTGGGTCTAAAACCATATTCTGAACTTCCAGAATCTGGTCGTTGACAATCAGAACCATCTGATGTAAATACCAAGGCAGCATCAGCATAATCGCCAATTTCTAATAAATAACGTAAATCAGCTTCCAAGGCATTTGGTGTACCGAATTCTTCTCTGAGACGTCTCAATAAATTAATATCTATATTAGTATCATGTGGACATATATCGCCTGTATATAAATAACGTAATAATGCTGAAAATAATTGTACATCAACAGCGGCTGTTCTTAAATCGAGCATTATACGTGCTCCATAACCGGGACAACCAGCTAATAAATCTCTAAAATATGGACAACGTGCTGATAATAATGCACGATGTATAGGAAAACATGCACCACGATATACTAAATCAGCATCAGTACAATATTTAAAATCATATAAAGCGGATAAATCTTGTTTAAATGTAGCAGCTGGTGGACGTGCCAATTCAGCTTGAACACAAAGATCTTTTAATGCTGCCAATGCTTCATATTCTTCTAATAATGCAGCAACTTCTAATGGACTCCAATCACCAACTAATTCTCTTAACATTCGACCATGATCGCATGCTTTTGATGAACGTCTACGTCTTATGAATTTCTTTTTTAACGTTGCAAATCCAGTCACTTTCTTCTTACGCTCTCTAAAATACAATATCAACATATATATTTAGCAATAATTTCAATATTGTTGAATTTGTGAAATTTACCTGGAAATAACACCAATTGTATCTCGAAAGGGTGGCGTGCAAGGATCCGCGACTCCCAAACCGTTGGGCACTGGTCCAGTCTCTACGCCAGGTGCCGTGGATGCGTTCACGCCCATTCTGTGTACAAATTCTTCGGTCATGCACTGCTCGTTTCCAACACTCCACCAACTGGGCTGCAGTGCACACGGAAAGAGGCAACCAAATAAGTTCATAGTTTGCCCAGACTAAAGCCTGACATGCAGACACAGCCTATTTCAAAAAAAAAAACACCCCAAATTAATACACACCATAAACAACTCATTAATGTAATAAACAAAAACTGAACGAACAACAACATGTTATTATTATTATTATTATTATTAATTGCAATAATACCACCAAATTATTAACTTGTAAACAAGTAAATTTGTTCGAACAGTAGTCGTCAATAAGTGAGGTTATATTATTATAAATGTTAAAATTTTTAATTAATATTTACCTGGGCATGTTGTAATCATGCTGTTTTCTCGTTATTTAATAAAAATACCAACATTAACGTCCATTTATGTTGAATATTAGACCATTGAAGACATTGCAGTTTCTATAGTAGTAGCCATGTTTATATCATCCAAATGGAAAACAATTATCTGTGCCACATAAACACTAGCCAACTTGATTAATAATATGTAACAATGAAACAATATACCATGGGGTATTCACATAAAATATTGATAATCGGATTTTTTTCTCGTTATTTTTAATGACCTTTTGTCAAATATCACTGATAATATTTTCACACAAAAATCCCTTCACATACACATATACACAAATACACACACACACACACACACATACGCACGAAACGACAGATTCTGTTGTTTGCCTATTGGCTGCAACTTCATTCACCTACATTGACATAAGCACAACTTCAAACGTGTCAGAAACCCCAAAACATGCAAAAAAAAAATAATTCAAACTGGGTCGCGCTATTCATTACGTTGTTAACAGTATAGATTTTCATTTGAATTAACTAGGAAAAAATAGAAATAAATAATCAAAAAAAAAAGAAAAAAACTCGTATAATTCACCTGTTTTTCTTCTGTAAAAATATTTATGAAACAAGACAACAGACGGTGGATATAAGGAATTTTAAAATTATTCATTTATTCATTAGTTATTTATTTTAATGAAAATTTTCTAGATAAATAGTTGCTTTCAATTATCCTAATTCTGTCAAATATAAATGACAGGCGGCAAATTAATCAATTGTTTTAAGGATTCGCATTACATAGACGACTATGATTTTCATGTAGTATATCCAGTTTGTTAATGATACAGGGGTTGATCAAAAAATGCAACAATTTTTCAATTTTCCCCCCAATTAATAGGCAACACATTTTACAATTGTCTATCTAACAATAAGGATATTCACACATTGCTCGTATTGCTTTGTATCTGTACGCGCTTGTATAAATACCAGCCACTATATACATAAATGATTTATGATCGCACCAAATGATAAGATAAAGGCTGCACGCATTTGCGACTTTCAAATACGAGACCTTGACTAATTCCCCACCTATTAGAAACGTGTAAATATGAGTTCTCGTGGCAATACGAGCAACATGTGAATACCCTTATTGTTTTTGTTAGAAAACAAATTTTTAACAGTGGCGGATCTTCCACATGGAATTTATTAAACTACCAGTTTTTTATCCCAACGTTATACCATAGTCATAGATCTGTTATACAGTAGAACTCCTCCTTGGCTATTACATCCAAATAGTACTCACTCCATTTATTTACATCGCTCTAAAATTCAGCTATAATGACACTCGACTATAATAACACTCAGGGCCGGACTGGTTTACTTTGGCCCCGGGGAAATTTGTAAGAAATGAAGAAATCTCTCCAAAAAACATACTTTGAAAGATTATTATCGGTGGTCCCTCAAATGGTCTTCCCCTCGGGGGAAATCTACCCATATCCCCCTGTTCAGTCCAGCTCTAACGACAGTATTCTCTAGGTTCCTTGAGTGTCGTTATAATCGAGTTCTATCTCAAAGAAGGTCCCTTGATGTGAGCATGTGTGCAAGTCTAACTTTATCAAAGTGTTATGGCCAGTTCGCCACTGTTTACTAAATCTACTAATTAAATATTATATAGGTATTTTCGTTTCCCTATCTATATTCAGTGGCGTAACTACCGTGAGGCACGGAGACACTTGCCTCCGGGTCCACATATGTAATGTAAAGGGTCCATTTATCCTACTCGACTTAAAACGAGGGACAAAAAATATTATAGATTACACCAACACACATACTATATAGATATGGGCCCTTTTCGAATTTCTGCATCCGGATCTCAAATTTGAAACTACGCCACTGTCTGCATTAGTAATTTTAGGATGTTCGAAACCAGTGGCGTATCCCGGATTTGCGGCAATAGGAGTGATGTGTACATATTTCGCTATTTTTCTTTTTGGTTTACGGTTTTTTTTTATGAAGAGAGCACCAAATGTGGTGTATGGTAAAACCTGTAATCCGATTAAATTATAATAACTATTCAGTGAAGTAGTAGCTTAATATTTGTGTTCTCAAAGAAATTTAGATTGTTTGAATTAAATTTGTACAAGAATTTTGTTAGTTTCAAAAGGTCTGTTCCAACTAGAATCCAAAACTATCAGAAAAGTAAGTCCTAAATAGTCAGACCCATGTGCACGGGAGTTTAAAATGCTCAAAAGTAAACTTATTGCGCATGCCTCGAAGTACTGCGTTCGCCCGGACAACTCTAAACGATCTTTTCGGTCCCGTGCACTCCAATGTGCGGTGACTGTTTTAGGGGCGAAGAGAGTTAACTCTGTTGTGTTCGACCAGTACCAAAAAGAGCGAATAGTGTTCACTCCATACGTACCACCGCGTGAGATGGTGCATACGGTGCGAGCATGCGCATTGGTATACTGTCATATGATGGAAGACGTGCCACTATCGAGGTTATGTCCGACCGGTTTGTCATTCAGAACCACCATTAGCACCAACACGTTCGCCAGTTTCCATTTGATCCTATTCACTCCTACGTCATGTGACCTAAAGCCCCTAAGACACCGTACCAGCACCGGAACAATCGTCCCGAACGCAGCTTTACCTTTCTGATAGTTTTGGATTCTAGTTGGAACAGACTTAGACTTAACCTAAAGTTGTACAGCCTGGTAGAATTTCCCCTACCACTGTACTTAAATAAACGCCGGCATGCGCGGTCATTCAACGTTAAATTGGGTAGTGCTAGTGACTATTTTGCAAATTTTCCCTAAATTTGGTGTAAGTTTACTAAATTTTTTTCTATACTATAGTGTTATTATTTAACGAATCCAGAAAAACAGTTCCCAGAGAGACATTTGCAAAACTTAAAAGGGGTTAGATTTTGAAAAAAAGTTTCTAAACAATCCTTTCAATATTTGGCCGGTGCCGGTATTAAAAAACAAAAATTATAGGAAAAAGTACACAATTTTGCCCTTATTTGTGAAAAATAGGGATAAAATAGAGAAAATTATTGCGAAAATAATTGCCTTTTATGAATATTTTTGCTATTGTTAGTGTGATTCATCCTATGAGAATTATACTGATATCACAAGAATTTATTATCAAATCTTTACTTCTAGTCTAGTGTTACCTCGTTACAGGCAAAAGATAAACTTTTTTCTTTGATAAAACTGAAAATTTATAGTTTTTCCAAATATTTTTTTGTGGTTCTAGAGTCTGTAGTGGGTGGGTCCTCACTAGTTTCATGGGTAAGCGAACGTTTATAGTACCCTTAAATTAGGGCTAATTCAATCTAACACGCACAGTTGGACTGGCAGGACTTTTTGGCAATATTCATTACAATTTCAGTCCTGTCGAGGTGTACTATTATTTTGAAAAACCTGATATGTGGGCTGGATCGTATGTTCTTTAAGGTTTATTTGGGTCTGACATGTGAGACCAAAAGCGCACCATTAAGGATAGGATTTTACTGATTATATCTAAACAATTAAACTCAAATGAAAATATTTTGACATGTATTTTCGTGTTACAAGAATGATATAAAATTGCATTCACAGTTTTTTTTCTTCTTTTATACATTCAATAGATTGATTAATGAAAGGCATATGTACTTCATATTGTAAATTTTACAGTCTTCAGGCTCCCATTCGGTAGGCCTATAGCAGGACTCTTTTCTCACGTTTTACTTTTTATTGTATTTATTTTTTTGTTTAATATATTTATATAACTATAGCACATAATTTCTATTGAAAAAAAAAGAAAATGAAAAAAACGGCATACTAGCTTGCTCCATTTAATAAAATAATTCGTTTCAATATAAAATTTGCCTTCAAATCACAAAATACAATCGATCACGATACAACAACAATTCTTAGGGTGCGAATAGATGTAGAGATTTTTCTCTTCTAATTTTTCGCCTTTTGTCGCAACAAATGAAGAGGTAGATATGACCTCTCGTTCTAAAAATAGAGAGGAAACTGTCTTTTGTCTCGTTTTTCGCACACTAACGGGCAAGTTAGTAGAGAAAAATCTCTCCATCTATCCGTACCCTTACATGTGGTAAATGGAACATGCTCTTTAACTGTATAATTTAAAAACAATATAATAGAACACATTTCCAATTTCCTAGTTATCGCAGGACTATATTAGAATTATTTCTGACCTTTTATTAGGAAGAAAATCGGGGAGATTCAGTCAGCATAATCGTCCACCAGTTAAACGGTATTCTGCTAATAAAGTCCTCGTAGAGGAAAAACTCTGCAAACGGTAGATAAGCATACATTCGATTTAAATGTCCCGTTGGGCGGAGCAAAACCAGTCCACAAGGACTACAGGCTGAATACCAAAGTCAACCAGTGAAGATGACGATGATGATGACTTTGGTATAAATCCCACCGAATAATTTCATACTTTTGTACTAGAAATCAATAGGTGTGTTCCAACTAGAATCGAAAACCCCTAGAAAAGTTTGACACAATCAGACGCATGCGCAATAAGTTGAAAACGCTTAAACTGGACCATCTGCGCATGCCCCGGACAACTTTTCTTACAAGTTTTGGATTCTAGTTGGAACAGACCTAATATAAACTTGCGATAACTTCCTCTTATTACTGAATCTGTATTTCGTACAATTGATTTCGTAACTTTGATAAAAGGATCTCATTTCTTAGAATAACAATTTTTTAGAAAAAAAACAAAACAAAAATTTCCATTTGATGGAAAAATTTACTTATTTTAAACAAATATAAATCTCATATAAATAGCAAATTATATTGCATTTTTCTTTAAGGAGATTTTCATTTCGTTTCAATTATATATTGTGCGTATATTTATTATTTGTTTAAAATAATAAGCAAATTTTCTGAATAAATAAATTTTGGTACTTTTTATTTATCACATACAGTAGGACCTGTTTAAGTGCAAACGAATTTTTCTGGTGCTACCTGTGAGGTGTTTCTATTAATGTGTCCAAAAATACACGGTAAAACCACCTCCTATCTCCAAGACTTGAACCATTTGAATTGATAGGGAGCTTATACTTCTAACGTATAGAGGGTACTACTTGTTTCGAGTATTATTAGGGATACGTTGACAATGTTCAAAACAAGGAGTACCCTATCAATTCAAATGGTTCAAAACCAGAATCGTTTGGTGGAAGAAGTGACGCAATTTCCCACCATTTAAATGGGCAGTGAACATGGCCCATTGTCACAAGTATCACTGACAATACTCAAAACAGGTGGTACTAGTGGCACCTTCTAGATATTAGAAGTATAAGCACTCTGCTAATTCAGATGGTTCAAGTCTTGGAGAGACCACCTCCCACCGTAAACCTTTGGTGGAAAAAGTTACACAATTTTTCACCAGGGTCCATTATGCGTGTTGCATTTAAATGGGTCCTACTGTATTTTAAATGCGAAAAATATAATCTAATCCTATTTACTATCACACTGACCAATAAAATCAAATTTAAAACTATAGCCAATAGAGAAAATATAAAACATTAGACAGCTTTTACAATATATATAAACAATAGAAACGCCCTATTAATTAAATAAAAATAACGCCTTTTTCTTCCACCACCATATCTGATTATCTCTATCAATACATCAATTGTATTTCAAACATTAATATATTAGAAAAAAAAAAGAAAAAAAAAACAATTTCGGAGCTTTGCAAAAACAATTTTTTTATCACTATTAAAATAAAGCAACCACAATAATTAAAATATAATAACAAGAATATTTAGAAAGCTTTCATATACCTGATATTCTACTCGATTATTTTTTTTTGTATTGTTTTTAATTTAAAATAGACTTAGGATTGTGTGGTGAAAATTATCTGAATCTATATATTATAAATAACAATTGGAAAAGTAAGAGAATTTTTGCCATTCGTATCGTCGATATGACTTACAGGCACTGTAATTTTCAATTATAGTGGAACTCGGTTATAATGAATTCCCCAAAAAACACAACATCTCGTTTCCTCCACAATAGTCGAATGATTTGGAGGGCACAGGCTCAAAAAGTGCGAATAGAATTATCTTGTGTATAGTAATCTTAGAAATTTTGTGAATATTGGCTTCTATAGTCAAATTACTTTACGGTAGGACTCACCAAAAGAACTTGTTTAGCCATAGACTATTTTAATTTATAATCTGAAGCAGATACACAGACAGATCCGCTCCTAAAAACAGCTACAATAAACAAACCCTTTAGTTGGCTGCTATCACAAAATAATTTGGCTTATAAGCTAACATTCACAAAAATTCTAAGTTCACTATACTCCATCTAAAAAGGTCCAGTTTGAATCGAAAATGGGTTGTATTTAGCAGGATTTTCCCATATTTCCATAATAAATTTGCCATTAGAGGCGCTGATGCTAAAAATACGACCATCCCTATAGTATTTTAGATATTCATTCGGACAAGGAGGTAATTTATGATGGGACACCCTGTAAATTAAACAAATAGCCGATTATGTGCGTATATGTAAAAGACACAATCGAGATCTTCTAGTACGAATTAATGAATTAATTAAGTTTATTAGTGGCATGTTTCAACTTCACGGATATAATAAGTTACGGCTATTACGAACAAATCTGTGAGGGGGTCCCCATGGAATTCGTTATAACTGAGTTTCACTCTATAACATTCCGATTTTTTTTTTTGGAAATTCCACAACAAAATCCTGTCTAAATAATAATAATGAGCATGATACGTGAATGAATCACAAAAAATTTGAAAACATAATAATTATATCTACAAAAGTAGCAAAAAGTTTAAAATTTAGAAGACAAATTTTTTTGGTTTATTTCTAATTTCGAGCACATAAAATTTCGTGTTTTTTTTATAAGCTTTTTGCTGTCTTTTGTTGATGTATCAACCTGATTTGAGTATATTTAAGCAAAAAAAAAGATAAAAAAATGAAAGAAATTTATTTAAAATAAACTTCTTTAATTTTTTATTTTATTTTAATAATTATGCAACATATGAGGTACAATAGTAAATTTGCCTTTGATGTAAAATTATAACAAAATCAACTTTAACACCGATTTTTCAACAATATTAGTAAATTAAAAAGTAAAAACCATAATTACTTCCATCGTATAACTGATATATATATAAATTATGGGAGTATTCCATCTCCTAGACGGTCAATTTTTTGGTCAAGCAGATACATGTCAACTCCACGACGAATTTAAAACTCGTCGCGGAGTTGATCATATCAATTTTTTATACGGATCATTAAAAAGAGTAAAATTTCTACCTGGCTTTTTGACCATCTTTTATCGGGGAGATGGAATGCGTCCTCTAATGATAGCATTAAAAAAATTTAAATTAATTAATTAAACTTCTCTAGTATTGGTAACATTCTAAAACAATTAAAAAATTGATAACGTAACGTAAAAATGAATGGTTGATGACGGAAAATACCTGAATTTTTCATGGCAAATTAGTTGTGTAAATCTACAAATACTGTGTGAGCCAAAAAGGCAGATAATGCAAAACTAAAAAAAAAATGCCAGACTATTGTTTGTTTTAATTTCAACTTAATCAGTGGTACTTATTCGTGATTCTTTTCCAGCTCACACAGTAAATAATTAGAGTTATTAGAGTAATTATTAGAGTATCTATACATCTATCTATGCCCTGATATATTTGCCTTAAATAAACAAAAAGGAAAAAAACTAAATTTCTAAATAAAAATTATAAAAAATTGCAAAAAAATATAATAAAATGAAAATAAAAACGACCAGTAAAGAAGATTTTGGGGGAGTGTATAGGGTGTTCTGGTATAATTGTAAATAGTCAAAATACTTATTTAATCGCTGTTAAGGCCACTGACTACTCGAACACAAGGGCAGCTGATGCATAACTCACAGATGAGTCGTTCATATTACGACACTGACTGGACTGAGCATATTTAAGAAATTTCAAATTTGCACTCTGTTTACTGTCATTACGTAAAACTTCTTGGACCGCCTAAACAAAATCAAAACAACAAAATAAGAATATATAAAGAGTGTACAGAACTATTTCGTCTCGAAGTAGGCCGCAACATTTGAACGTAGGGCCGTATTTTATTAAATAAATGTTTTTTTGCACGAATTTCAGTTGAAAGCTGCATTATCAACAAGCGGTTGAACCAAGTTACGACATTCTTTCAAATGTCGTCGACTACTTCAAAGCGAAATAGCGTATAAACATAAAATAGCGTTTTCACAGTACATACGCCAAATAGAGAGTTAATACTAAATCTTATTAGCGATGATTAGAGAGATTTTGTCGCACTTACTGTAACCGTACGCTAGATGTTAACTGTTGATAGACAAAGAGGACGACTTGCGCAAGTAGTCTTAGTAAGTGTTATGCGCATCTTTCCGTCTCTTTCTAGTAGATGATTACCAGGATTTAGCGTTTAGCGTATATTTACCGTAAGTGTGGTAAAATCTCCCGCATCAATTTTGTGATAAAAATAATCTACCTGAAGTAATATTCCGATTGGATGTCGACCACAGATCGTATTACCGAATTTTCTTAAATAGTTCGTAAAATCGCTTGGATTTAAATTTTCTATAATATTCATACCCTGTAACAAAAATTAAAATAATATTAATTATTATTGTTTTTCCAAATAATAGTTTACCAAACGATCCAATTCTTCTATAGATTGATGGATGTTACCATAAGACCGATCATAATATGTATAACGAAAACGATGTCCCCAATGGCAAAAATCCGATGATATTATAAATAGATTTTGTGGATCACCTAAATAACTTGATAATATACGTCCATAACATGCCTCACGTTCTGGACTAAGTGATCCAACAAGAATTGGTACGATGGTAAATTGGTGTTTATAACTAAAATTATTATTATATATTTTTCCTTTTTTTAATTTTTTATTAAATTTAATTATTATTAATTAGAATTCCAAATAAAAACTTACTTTTCCATTACTTTTGCTATATATGGTAGATGCATTTCAATACTATGCTCATTTTCATCTGTATCTAAATCCATCCATTCGAATTGGCCTGTCATTTCTAATTCACCATTTACTGTAATATTACTATTTTATAAATTGACCGTTTTAGACATGATTACTTAAATGTGATCAGTTACTCAGTTTTTGTATAGTTTACTCATTTTAACTTGGCGTCTTTGACTAAAGCAGTAAAATCACAATAGTAGCCTAATGAGACAAAGATTAGCATCTGTCATCTAGTCCAAAGGACCAAATCAAAATAGTTAGACTATACATTAATTTAAACTAGTGGTCTTCAAACTGTATCCCGTGGAATCCTGGGGGTTACATGCAACACAAAAAATAATATAATCTTATAGGTTCCATGAACGAAATTTGAGGACCACTGTTTTAAACTTTTAAACATAAAAGTAACGATCATGTGAAATGACCACAAGTGTCCATAAAATAAGTTATCTATTCCATTTGAATCATAATTGAAATTGAAATTAATGGTACAGTTACGGGCACATAAAAGAGAACGACTCTTGGGTAAGAAATACTAGTATTTTCGTTCGTCTGAGTCAGGCTTTTTATCTCTTTAGAGTAGGAAGGTGGAGGAATATCTCTCCTACTAGATTGGCCAGATTCTGGTCTGTGGTCTTGTGGAGACCACCCTCGGCAGCCCGATTTACACAGGCCGACAAAAAGCGTTCTCTTTTACGTGCACGTAACTGTATAAATCGGATTATTTTATGGATAACCTGTAAGGTATTAGTACCGTAGAAGATTTTTACTTAAATCTAGTTCTACCTGTTGAGTTGTACATTGTTAGTTCTTCTATCTATCTCTTCTGTTTATATATTACACATATAATTATACATATAGTATATAAATGAACTTTAGCCATAAATAAATGAAAACAATTCATTATCAGGCGTATTTTAGGACATATATGTACATACTATATCCGTATATTGGATATAAAACTATTTGTGTTATAAATTATTATTAATATATATATGTTGATAAAACCCAATATTATACCTTGTGTATCTACATGTAAATCATATAATGGTGTTTTATATTTTCTAGCTGTTGACAAGGCACATCCCGATAAACGGACATGATGTGATGGTCCTAAAATAAATACACGTCTAACAACAACTGGACTAATTTGTCTGTATGCATGTCCACCACATGCCCCACAATATTGATAACCAGCATGTCTATAAATGATTAAAACGATTAAAAAATTGATAATAATAAAACTAATTTAATTACGGAGCAATAATAGCACGAGCAGGACCATGGATAAGGTCAGCTTGATGTAACCAATAATCTAATTGTCGTGAAAGTTCAGGTCCTGAAAATAGAAGAGAAAACACGAAAAAAGGTCATTGACATTACAATAATTATAATTATTATTTTTACACAAAAATTAATAGAAAAATATTAAGTAGATAGAACAAAAAAAAACAGCTGATCAATGTTTTTTTTGTTGTTTTTTTTTTGTGGGTAAATGACACTCACCTGAATCTGTATACCAGCTACCAGCATGAATGGCCTTTCTGACTGGCATTTCGTTGGTTGTTCTAGAAGTAATTTTTGGTTGATTTCTTTATTTTCTGAATTATTATAAATTATTGAATGTTTTTTTTTGAAAATTTATCAATTTTCTCTTTTTGTTCCTATTTGTTTTTTCGGGATAAAACAGACGACAGTCTCATGAAAAATCCATCAATAAAGCAAACGCACACACAAGGACGACAACCTTATTCGCTATTCGCTAAAAGTCAACTTTGTACACATGCGTATTGTTGGATAAAATACCATTTTTGAAACTTAAATTTGGATTTGTGAATAGTTTTTTTTTTGCAAATTATAGACCTTGAGGTCGACAATCAAGGCTCCTTCAAATGATTCATTAACTGTTGATTTATATAAACTTGTTAAATATTTAAATTTTAATTGTTTGTAATTGAAAAATCACTCGTTCCCCGCTTTGTTTTAAAACCCCAATTAATAAACACAAAAGCGCGGTAATTTAACGTTTTAATGAATGAAAGAAGAAAATATAGATTTTCCCAGTAGATTATAAAAATATGAGACTTATTTCTGATCCATTCAGTATCAATTTTATCAATTGACAAACTAGCTCCATCTAACCGTACATACTGCAACTGAAAATTTTGGCCAATCACGGATAAGTTCCATAGTAACGGATATACAGTCAACCTCCGGTTGGCACTATCCAGCTTGGCGCCACTTTCTCCTAACGCCTATAAAACTGTAAGAATAACAAAAGTGGCCCCATATAAAAAATACAGGAATTTTACGAAAAAGGTACAAATGTGCCTTTTACCATTACATTCAGTTGCACTATGACGCCATGGAAAATTTGGAGAAACAAACAAATTTATCAGTTGGATTCAAACGAAATCCACATCTTTATCTTCATCTTCCGCTTCTCCCCACCCATTTACAGCTAACAAACTCGGCCAATAGTACCTAGATAAGTTCACACAGTAAAGGACAGAGCTATTGATTTGGTTTAGGAAAAAGGATAGATATATGATTTGAATGTCCCGCTTGCTTGCTGGGCGGAGCAAGCAAATCCTTAAATCCTGAGGACGCTTGAATTGAAATTTCCTTATGGAAATCCATAAAGAGTGAGAAGAAGAAAAAGATAAAGAGTTGCGTTTGAATTTCACTGAATGTTTATCTGGTAACTTAGTATCTGCTGACGACTGAATAGTTGCAACAGTCCAGTGGCGGAACTGCCGTGCGGCATGTAGGAGCCCACTATGCCAATTTGACTAAAGAAGGGGCATAAAGAAGTCTATAGATAACACACGTATATACAGGGTGATTCTTATATCGTTTACATAAATTAAACCTCAGCATC